>CAWVNZ010002392.1:0-32145 GCA_963930735.1 Dioctria linearis | reverse complement strand
AATTTTTTTTTTTTATCATTGACCTACAGAATCAACACAGTTGAAAGTTTACTTTTACGTAATATATAGACACATTCAATACATATATTCTGTTGGGTCGAACAGAAATTTAAAATTATTATTTATTCTGTTTTTCTTAGTTATGGCTATGGCTATACAATCAATACATTTTACAAAAGAAAACAAAAGAACAACAAGTTGATTACCCAGAATAATTTTTTTTCTTTTTTCAATCTTTTGAAATTAAATATACATAATCTAAATTAGAATAAACTATACAGTACCTACAGCGGAAAACTTTTTGATTTTCATTATTTCAAAACTTTACATTTTTTTATAATTAAAAATCATTACCTCTCTTTTAGCTAAGTCACAAAAAGATACTAATATATAAAAAAAAAATTAATATAAAAATAACTAAGCAATAAAAATATTTCCTGGTAACCATACATATATATTTAATTCTGACCGTACCATTGTCTCAAGCCCTTCATGACTTGACTTTAAACTTCATATATATATGGCTTCATGTGGGGTGTGTTCAAGGGTAATTTCGGTGGTTTTTGATCAAGTTTCCGTGACACAATCTTTTTGGAAGTGGTGCTATCTGGAATAGAAATTGCGTTCGGCTCTTCCTGGGAGATGTTTTTACGGGTATTTCGGATACTGCTATCGAGGTTAAGGGGATACTTACGATCTCTTGGGTCGAAGAGTAGGGTATGAGGGTATGAGATTATGGGCTTTAACTTTGCTTGAATAGTTTGTTTTCTTTTCCGTAATAGATATTTTAAAGCCAGGCACAAAATTAATCCAGCGACTAACGCTATAGTTATTCCTGTATTGGCATGGGTTTGAATTTGATGCCTTTTTCTTTCCCTACTTGACTTTACTGAATTTATTTCTCTTTCCAAATCATCTAAATCTTTACTCTCACTAACGAGGGCGAAGTTATGATTTCTATGAGTATTTACCTTTAGAATTGCAGTAATATTAAATTTACCTTGTAGCTCGTCATAAAGATCTTGTTTGAACGATACTTTAGGAACATTGTAGAGTTCGGGTTGGTGTATTGGGGGATAATAACTGAAGCTGTTTTCAAAAGGAATTCTGTAGTTTTCTAACGTATACGTACAGGGTTGTTTTAAAATGAGGACTCCAGTGCCGTTGATGGTTAAATGACCAAAATGATTACTACAGTTTGTTAAAAGAATTGCCTCTGAGAAAAATACGAACAGCCAAGAGTTTTGCCTGACCGTTTTTGTTAGGGTATTAACAGTATTATTTATTATTCTGTGTTCGCAAGGAGCAGGTCCTCTTAGCGGGTTATTGAATAAGTTCGCCATGCAATTGGCTTTGTTAACAATAAGTGTACTAGGTTGGACTTGATAACAAATATATATTATATCACTCGTAGTAGTAGACCTTTTGCAGTGTTCTTTAAAGTCTAGTGTTGTAATTTCAAAATACTGTTGGTTTCGAGTGCTGTTCAGGAAATAATTTGCTCTCAATTTTGAAAATAGCGAACTTTTGGGTGAGATAGGTGTTGGCAATAAGTATACTTTATTAAGTGTATATACTGTATTTTCAGGCAATGGAAGCGTGATACGGATGAAATGTTTGTTATCTAACTGTATAGAATCAGTTTGAATTATTTGACTGACAGTTTTGAAGTCCAACAAGAGGTTTGCCATGCCTCTTTTACTGATTTCACTATATATTTGTGATATATCGTTGGCTGTCAAAATCATAGGGTGTAAGGTATCCTGATGCAAGGCATTTATCACCAATAATTCATTTGTTAACCGTTGATATATTTGTTGAAGCTGATGTAAAATATATATCAATATTTCATTAATATCTGATTTAATATTTACGGTTCTTATTTCCGATTTGAGAATTCGGGTGGAATTAATTACATTTTCTACCAAGCCATTAAAGCGATCCCCTAAGTTTTGTTGGTATTCCGTAACGTTCTTAACTGCCCGATTTATTTCATTGAATTTTGACTTGACTAGGCTAATTTGTTTTTCTATCTGGTGCACATATTCAGAGTCTTGAGTTTCTAAGTTATTTAGTTTGGTATATATTTGCTCGGCATCTCTGTCATCCATAGTACCAAATAAAAATTTGCTCACCCTACCTATTCCATCAACTATTCCTCGCTTAATTCTAACTTGCAAATAGAAGTTTATATCTCTTAACTTATTCTTAACCTTGTTTACCTGCGTTCGTAACTCGGTTTCCCATGTTTTGCATGATTCGGTTTCTTCATGCTTTAACTGTAACGTACACAGATGTCCTATTGTTTTCTCGCATTTTTCAATAAATCCTAGTGCTTCGGTTTCTTGCATCTTCTGGATCTGCGTATATATGACCCATGTGTGCACATACATGTATGCTGGTGATATCTGTTCGAACATTACGCCAGTGGGATTTAGAGGTATTACATCTGTCCGGGGTGCCACCCAGGGTATTATTGCAAAAAACCACAGTCTCATAATCTGTAGATAATAAATCGAATTTAGTAATAGTCGCGATAAATTAGGCTTTGAGGTAATCGTAAATCTAAAATGTTTTTAATCTATTATTTTGAACTCTTCGCAACTTATGTCCAATTTGTAAGGTGCAATTGACATCATTATTAACCTTTTTAATCTCATTCGGTCCATTCCAAATGGGTGCCAGTTTATGTTTTTTATTAAGGTTTCTTAAAAGAACTCGGTCACCTACATGAAATTTTACACTCCGTGCATTCCTATCGTAGTTTTCTTTGGATTTTTGTTTGCTTTTTAGCAATTCTTCTCTTACCATTTTATGAAGTAATTGCATTTTTCTTCTTCTTATGCTGACATAATCATCAAAATTATAGATAGGTTCAGGCTCTTTTCTTAAGTTATTAGGAGGTGGATCGTAAAATCCCCACAATGCTTCCATAGGGGTATGTTTTCCTCTTACATGAGGTGAGTCATTACGCACACGTACTGCTTCCTCGAGCCATTGGTCCCATTATGTTATGTTATCATCCACAATGTTCTTCAGGTAGTCAATTAAAGGTCCATGTGTTCTTTCCAGAGCACCATTTGCCTGTGGGTGGTAAGCTGTTGTTTGTAATTTCTTGACTTTAAATAGTTTGCCTAGTTGTTTGAAAAGGTTGTTAGTGAAGTTTGCGCCTTGGTCTGTGACTACTGCTTTAGGTATCCTCTATTTCATCATTAGCTTGTAAAAACCGTCAGGTACTGTGATAGCCTCGCCATTTTTTAAAGGTTTGCAATCAAACACCCTGGTTGTGTCATCCAGTAAGAGTGTAAGGATATATTTATCACCATTGCTTGTTTCTGGCAGAGGTCCGACTATATCTAAATATACTTTATCAAATGGCTTTTCGGCAACACTACTAATTACCATAGGCATTTTGATGTTCTTTCCGTCTGGCTTTCCGTTCTCCTTGGGCTTTGGGCTCCCATTTTCCAATTCCTTCAGGTCTTCCTCATTTACTTTTTTTGTCCCCTGGTTAAAACATGACAGAATGAATGGGTGACAAAAATTCGTTTCAACTTCAGAATCCATCTCATGGTGAACTTGTGCTGTTGTGGTTATCTGAATTCCTTCACACTCTTTATTGTCACTGTTGTCGTTAGAGGGAATTCTGCTGAGTGTGTCAGCGTTTTTATTAAATTTTCCTGGTTTGTACTCTATACTGTAGTCATATTCCGAAAGCTTATGTGAAATCGAAGTAAACGTGAGGAGGGGTCTTTACTATTGAGAATGCCTTTTAAGGGTTTATGGTTTGTGTAGATAGTGAACCTGCGGCCATATAAATAACATGGGAAATTCCGTGTGGCCCACACTATTGCCAATAATTCTTTTTCGGTAGCAGAGAAGTTCCGTTCTGCTTTGTTTAAGGTTATGCTTGCGTAAGCAATGGGTTGTTCTTCACCGATCTTTCCTTGAGCTAACACCGCACCCAATGCTTCTCCGCTGGCATCTGTCGTTAATATGAAGGGTTTGTCGAAGTCGGGATATATTAGTAAAGGCGGTGCGATAAGCAACTCCTTGAGTTTGTTGAAAGCCTCTTCACATTGGTCTGACCACTTGTATTAGTATTTTTTCGCAGAAGCTTGTTGAGGGGCTCGGAAATTTTAGAAAAATTAGGGATGAATTTCCTATAATAATTTGCTAAACCAAGAAAAGACTGAACTTGTCGCACAGTTTTCGGCTGTGGAAAGTTTTGGACGCAAACTACCTCTGAAGGGTCTGGTAAAGCGCCTTTACTAAAGCATTTGTGTCCTAAGTATACTACCTCTTTTCGTAAGAAATGACATTTTTCAATTTTCAGCTTTAAATTATTCCTTCGCAATCTTTCAAACATACGTCTTAACTTCCCCTTATGATCCGATAAGTTCTTTCCGTATATGACAATATCGTCTAAATATACAAAACATCTGAATCCGTGAAGTCCCGTTAAGACGTGATTCATTAAGCGTTGGAATGCTGCTGGAGCATTTTTTAGCCCAAAAGGCATTCTTTTGAACTCAAAATGTCCATGTGGAGTACTAAAAGCTATCTTGGATTGATCTCTTTCGTCAACTAGCACTTGATGGTAACCACTGGCCAGATCTAATGTTGTGAAATATCTTGAGTGGCCTAGTTGATCGAATATGTTCTGAATCCTTGGTAAGGGAAAAGCATCACCTATAGTAATATCATTTAATTTTCGGAAGTCAACAACGACTCGCCACTGTTTTTCTCCATTCGGACCATCCCGTTTAGGTACTACTAGAAGAGGTGAGTTCCACGGACTGATACTTGGTGTAATAATATCATTTTTAATCATTTCCTCCACTTGTTCCTTTCCACTTTACAGAATTTTTATATGATAGCTTATCTTCTGGTAAAAAAAATGTCATTATACTCATGACATAACCCCCGCAATGCCTTCTGTTCCTCTTTATTGAGACTTCCATCCAACACAATTTCCTTATCCAGTATCTTGTTCCGCCTATTCGTGTCGGCTATGTAGTATATGCAATTCTTACTTCCTACATTTGATTTAACCTTAAATGTATTATTGATTTCATTCCAATTTGTAATGTGATAATCTTCAATCGGCTGTAATTCTAATTCAACATGGTCTAGGGTTTCATCATTGTTACTGGAATTAAGTATTATAGTTGTGATTTCCTTTTTTACTGCCTTTGTTAAACAGTTTGCTACAAATATACCAGGTCTTATCTCCTTTGACATGCAAACAAATTCACCATTACTTTCCACTGGAATTCTCACAATTTTTTCTGAGCGGGCAGGAATGTGGGTTTTTCTGTGAACCTTCCCATTTTCTACTCCATTCAGTTGGCGTTGCCTATTATCGCTTCGATTATAGCAACTTTCAGATTCCAGCTTACCAAGTTCGCATTTTGGAAAATGGACCGACTTTCTGTTTTTCAACGTTTCGAAGGGACTTTTTTCTATGTTCAACCCCTTCTTTTCAATGTGAGAGTTTAGTGGTATAGCGAAGTTTGTATTATTTACTTCTGAGACTGGGAACTCTAAGGTTTTCTGTGGACCCTTAATATTACATGCTTTTGACAAGAAATTGTAGCCTAGTATGCCATCGCAAGGTACATTCTCGTTGTCCTTTACTACATGAAATTCTCATGCTTGTGGGGTTTTAAGTAGAAAATTCCCCTTGCATGTTCCTACTGTTTGACCTTCTCCAAAAGCGCCGTTAAGGTTTGTTTTATTACCTTCATTAATCTTAATATTATTTTGTAATGCCGACTTTTTTATTAAACTAACGTTAGCTCCCGTGTCGACTAAGAGCTCGACCGTGGAAGTAGCTGCTATATCCAACGGCAGTTTAACTGAGCTCTTAGGGGCTTGGGAGGGCTGACACCGGTTTTCATTGGTGCGGTGTCGTCGCAAGCCTACATCTAGTTTTCCGAGTAATTGTTTGTTCTTTGAGCACTTTGTGGTCTCTTGCTTAGCTCGACAGTTGGTCATAGTATGTCCTTTTCTTTGACAAAATTCACATCGTTGGAGTGGCCTTGTAAAAAATGCTGCATGCGAGACTGGCCTTCCATTAGTTTGTAACGAATTTATCTGAGGTTTTTGGTTAGTGGTTCTCTTTCTGCAGTTCTGGACGATATGTCCATAGCTTTGACAGTTATTGCAGAACCCTGCTTTTTTCCGCTGGAAGCATTCGGAGAAAGTGTGGTTTGCCTTATTACAGCAACTACATTTTATGGGAGGCGGGTTCCGCCTGTCGTTTTCTTGACGGTTATGTGCCGAATATCTTCTTCCACTGTAAGAATTATTCTCCTGAGGAGTCACTTGGTAATAATTTGGATTTTGTTGGATCCCCATTAAAATATTCGCAACTGGATTTCCGTTTCCATTGATGGGTTCATTAATTGAACTCCCAAAGGGTTATGGTACATCGACATTGCTTGCCTTTCTATCTCCTCAAGTTTTTCCGCCTTCTCGATTACTACAGACAGCTCCTGACTTGTATCTTGCATAAGATGGACTTTATGATTAGGATTGATTATCCCTGTTTTAAGCACATATATGGCCGTTTCCATAAGCTAGGTTCCTACTGCTTTAGCAGCATCACCTTTATGACGCTCAGAGACACAATTTTTATATAAAACTTTCACTCTGTGTGCAAAATCTGTCAACGTCTTTCCAGGCATCTGGTATAGCACACGGAGTTCATTTACCAAGGTCACATAGCTCTTTGTGTTAACCAGTTTGCTATGAATTTTGGTCTCTAATTCGCTGAAATTTTTAAATTGTGTCCCCTCTAACGAGGTGGCTGCTCTACCTCTAAAGCGTGTGGGAAGGAGGGTTAAAAAAATCGGAATTTCTTCGACAGATAAGCAATTTATTACATGTTTACAACAGTTTATAAATATGCTTACTTCTGACTCTAGGTTTATTCCTATGTCACCCGTCAAAATGGGAATACTATTGAAAATCAATTGGTTAACTTTTGCTATGTCAACTTGTACGGTTGCCATATTGTCTTCTTGTAATAATCGCGGACAAGATTTTGATCGACGTCTGAATTCTTTTCCTGACCTTAGCATAGATGCTTCCCCGCTCTCTGTCGGGTTGCCGCTTGTACTGGGGTCAGTGCTATCTGCACTTAAATTTGGGCTTGTGTTCCCAAAGGAAAAAGAATTATTTTTTTTCCAAAATGTCTTTTGAGCTTTACTCAACACGTAAAATGGATATGTAGGTTTGCCAGGCGATTTTGGTGTTGAATTTGCTGTCGGATTATCCGTTGTCTGTGACATTAATTAAGATGGTTCAATTTTTGAATTCTATTCCACCTTTATTCAACTGTTTATTCTTAATTGTAACACCACTACAAGAAAATCTAGCAATTGATCTTGAACCGTTCATATGTGTGTAGACAGCAATATTCGGCCGAATCTGAGGGGATATGTTCCGTTATATGAAACTAAAGCCCTGAGAAGCTAACGAAATAAAAATAAAATATAAAATAGAATCAGTTAAATGTTGACGTAGTAGAAAATCTTACGGTTAAGATTTTCGGAAATTTGAAATGACAATTTTCTCATTAATATCTCATGTTAGTCATAATTTCAATATCACAACAATTACATAGTGCAACTCTCGGATCAGCAATAATTCACAAAGTCCTAATTACCGCATCTTCAAGTTTTATTCGTTTTTGAATTTTCTTTACAATAATGCCCATATAATGTACAATTGCCCGTTTTGTAACGCTAGGTTTAGTGGTCTTCGTTAGTAGTAGCAATTCTTTACAAATAATATCATTTATGACTGATGAATTAAAATTAGTATAAATATGGAAGAATAAGAAAATTGTATTTAATTAGGAAAAGACTTTTGAGATTGACTGCTTCATTCACTGCATGAAATCATTAGGTCAACCTATATATGGATTCTCAGTTTTTCGCAATTTAAGCTCTTCAAATGCACCAAAAATATTTTTTAACATTCACATTTACATTTGTTATTAAAAAAAAATTTCTGTGGACACACAGCCTTGGACAAAGAGTATAAATCACCTTTACCATACAAGCCAGCTCACTTAAGTTCATGCGAAATTCGAGATCCGTTCTAGAACTCCAGTTTATCCCACGTTGTTTCCCCCTTTTTTTTCTTGTAGAAAAATTCCGAAAATTCGGCTTAAATGAATTTATTATAAAAAGCAGACGGTTATAAGTCTTCTCGACACCGACAGTTATTAGAACCGTATTAGATTTGTTAGCTCAAAATTTTGATTAACTTGTCACTTTTTGTATCATCACCAAAACTAATTGGTTTCTTTTTAAACAAAATTTTAATTATGCTATTGCGCTGTGACAGTGTTAAAAAAGACATAAATAATTATTTCATACTATAAGGAAAATCTTCCGGATATTTATATTTTCATTCGCGCTTCATGTTGCAGAGATATTTTATAATTTGTTGAAGGTCATTAATCACCTTACCCTTTAACACTTACACCTTTTGGTATAATTGAGTAGTATTCCATACCAGCCAAATGTTTGTATTGTTTTTATGTAATTATTATTGTAGCCAAATCAAAACAAAATATTCAATATATCCCTATCAAATCTGGATATACGTATATCCGCAAAGAGCTAATGGCAGTAAGAGATAAAAATGAAAGCAAATAAAATAAAAACAATGATAGAAAGCAAAACTTGAGTCAATGGTACTTTTGTCGTCGTGCGGCTTAGGTATATACATACATATATATATATTAAAAAAAAAGTTATATTAAAATCTTACAATTTTTATTTTTTTTTTTTTATAATTCCTTGGGAGATATACTGCTTCAAAAATTTTAACGTTTGTACTGCTTCAGTTTCAGCAGCGAGTTGTCAGGTACTTGCACTTGCACCTTTTTACACACTTTCTTTTCTTAAACAGATTTCTCTGTTTTTTCACTTTTCTTCTTTCCTTCTTTTTATTTTATATATATATATATTTTTTTCACTTTCCTACTTTTTTTTGTTTTTGTTTTTATATTATTTTGTAGGTCGAATAGCGCCCCGTAATCAGAATCAATTTCAGGTTTGAGGGTATAAAATATCTTGCCCACACTATTCAAACACTACCGGCTGCGCCAAATGTTGTATTTCGTTCGGTTAGGGAAGTTCACCACATAAAAAACTTTTCTTTAATTTAAAAAAATGTTTATTTAAAAAAAAACTTCTTCCCTTCGATCGCGTATTTTTCACCTAAAGCCGCACGAACGAGAGTCTTCGTAACTTGACTCTTAGCAATATTAGAAAGAACTCCGAGAGCTTTCTCCGGCCAGTCACCATGTCACCTCACTCATTCGTTCCATATCTGGGCCATTGCTATGTTGCGTCATATTAGAACATTTTTAAGCAGGTAGCCACTTGATGTTTAGCATACGCGATTTCATAACAAACCAAATAATTTCCAGTTTGTTATGAAATGCGATACACTGCAACTTTTAATGGGGCTACCGTTGGCATACTTAAGCAAGACCTGGATGAATTGTTTTTATTGTGCAAAGTCTTACTTAGTATCTCGCAAAGCAATGATTCAATGAGAAAATGCTGATCAATTGGTTGTTTCGTTCTACGATAACATCAATTGATCAGCATCAGGATATATATTCACAACAGTAGTGGTGGCTTGAGATTCATCTACATCTTAAATTTGCCATCTTGTTCTAAAAAGCAGTCTATATCCATATCATCAGTACACACACCGCACGTTGCTTTGGACTCTGCGGACTGATTCAGCCTTCCAGTCACAACCCATTCGAGTACAGTGTTTTGAAGAGCGGGTAGATCTTCTCCTAGCTTAATCTGCCCGATGGATAGTAACTGCATGAAAAATGCAGCTCCTAATTGAAGATCAATTTGATCAGGTTTGTAGAAGGCGGGATCAGCCAGTTGTATATTTTTTGGTATGGACCAGTTTGGTATATTTAGTGCTTGGCTCGGATATGGAGAAATGATGTTGTTTAAAACAAATGCTTCTACCCTTGTTGAAAAGCCATTTATTCTTGAATTAAGCTGAACGTTAACTTTTTTGAGCTTTCTGGCTTGCTTGTCCAATGCCTAGAATATGCATGGAGGCGTACGATGGAGTAATGCCGAGCTTCCTGACTGCTCGTTCACTTATTAGGTTAAGTTGGGACCCGGAGTCGAGAATGGCTCTTTTTTTTATATTATTAAGCCAAGCTTAGGGGATACCCTATGATGCAAAGCACAGCATGGCAGGAAGGAGATAGGGAAAGGATTACGGGATATGAGGAGAGTGGCGGAGGTGCCGATGTATATCGCCCTTAAACTTCCGCAGATTGTATGCCGGGGGAAAAACAAAAGATGGTAAGCTGATCCACATTCGCACTGTTCGGGATAAAAAAGCATCACGTAATTTTACTGTACGGCCGAAAGGAATTTGAAGGGTTAAAGGATGTGCGCGGTTTGCAGCGCGAGTATTGCGTGCAGGAATCATTCTACAAGGGATTAGACTAGATATTTCATCAGAACATTGACCATGCATATAGCGATAAAGGAGCGAAAGGCATCCAACATTGCGGCGGTGCTCGAGTGAGCCGATATGACAAGTTATTGCCAAATCGCCAATGAGTTTGAAGGCTCCCTTTTGGACAATATCCAATGAAGCTAAGGCTGAGCGACCAGCCCCGGCCCATATATGGGAGTTGTATTCCATTCTAGGTCTAATGTAGGACTTGTAGAGGAGCGCTAGATTTGACGGGCTGAAATATTTCTTACACCTTTTCAGAAATCCAAGACATTTCGATGCTTCTTTGGCAACAGAGAAGATGTGATCTGTCCAGTTTAACTTACTGGAAATATTAATGCCAAGAATGCTTAGTGACGGTGAATCGGAAATTAATGCTCCATCAAAAGAAACGGGTGTGGTTAAGTTATGATTTTGTTTTAATGAGATAAGACAGCTTTGGATCTTTGATTCATTGAATTGGACGCGATTCGCTTTGTCCCAAGCGAGGATATTGTTAAGATCGTTATTCAATGATCTAGTCATGCAATCTCGTTTAACACATGCGGCATTCCCCCTGGATTAAGCAAGAGTGCCAAAGGAGTAAGCGAAATCAACAGTACTGTCAACTGCGAAACTACGGATGGGATTGGAAGTAAGGGAAAGCAGATCATTAATGAAAATTAAAAAGAGAGTTGGAGAGATAACAGAGCCTTGAGGTACACCGGCATTTATGGGATGCGGTTCAGATGTAACGCCATCTAATACAACACGTATTTGGAGACTAGATAGGAAACTTTCAATCCATAATGGAAGAGGAGGGGAGAGACCAAGTGCTTTGAGTTTGGCTAAAAGGGCTGGATGCCAGACTCTATCAAAGGCGTTTGAAATATCTAGGCCAACGACTTTAGACTCACCAAAATTGTGAAGACTACGGTTCCAACGCTCCGTAAGAAAGGTCAGCAAGTCTCCAGATGAGCGTCCAGCTCGGAAGCCATATTGGCGATCGTTGATGAGATGGTTAGTTTCTAGATACTTCATTAATTTTGAGTTAATGATAGATTCAAAAACCTTTGAAAGAATCGAAGTGATCGCAATTGGTCGATAATTTGAGGGATCGCTACCCTCTCCTTTCTTGGGAATAGAATGAACGTGAGCTAGTTTCCAAACAGTTGGAAATATTCCTGTCGAATAAGACAAGTAGAATAGCTGGCGTAGAGGTTTAGCCAAGGATGAGGCACAGCTTTTAATTAACAGGGGCGAAAAACCATCAGAACCTGCGGCTTTGGAGACGTTGATCCCCTTAAGAACCCTGAACACATCCCTCGTACGAACGTGTATTGGCTCTTGTACAAATTCACACGGGCGATGTAAAACAGGTGTTTGAGAAGTGGGTGGAAGACAGGAATTTGCAGCTAATCTAGCAGCTAAAATATTAGCTTTATCCCGGGAGTCAACAATCACTTCTCCATTATTAAGTAGTTAAGGTATAGAGGAACTGGTGAAATTGTTCCTGATGGTTTTGACCAGGGACCAGAAAGCTTTGCTACCTTTGCGGCTTGCCAAGATTCTTTGTCTTATATTCTGGTCAAAAAGAAATTTTTCTCTCTGGATAATAGACTTGCAGGTATTTCGTGCAGTCTTGTAGACTTGTTTCATTTCAGGACATGGATGCAATTGATATGCGCAAAAAGCAGTTTCTTTCGCTTTTATAGCTTGTTTGGACTTATCGTTAAACCAGGAGCGATCATGCTGTTGCTGAGATCTGCTGTAAGAATACGGAATGTATTCATGCATGCCAAGATTTAGTATGTTACTAAATTTTAATGTGCATTCATCAACATCTCTCGAAGCAAAACAGACCGACCAATCAATTTCTTTAAGATACTTATTGAGACTTTCCCAATCAGCATTCTTATAGTGCCAAAGAAGCCTACTTGTAGGTGGAGAAGTAGGGCGGCACAGGTTTGAGGTGGTAAATTGAGCCGTGATTAAGTAATGGTCTGAATTTCCGAGAGGGGAACCGAATGAGATGGAATATTTGTCCGGATGAGATGTTAGAAACAAGTCGAGTAAATTAGCTTTAGCTCCAAGTGTATCAGGAATTCGCGTTGGTGCATCCACTAGCTGTTGTAAATTAAATGATTCACAGAAGAGCTCAACGAAACGGCCCACAAGACTTGTGGTAGAAGAATGTCTGAGCCACGGTAGAGGGGGAGACAGAAAGCAATTGATCAATATTGTTGGAGATATTGTCAAATACGGATACCGTGTCGTCATCAGATATATTTGGGCTGCGATAAAGGAAACAGAAGTATATGATTTGCTTGTGAAGTTTGAACCTAATCCAGATGTAATTAAACTCTGGGTTGGCAGAAGGAAAATCTTGAAGAATAGTAAAGGCAACATCATTCCGAATATAAACTGCGATCCCTCTATGCTGAAAAAAAGACGCACGAAGCTGTAACCAGGGACGTGATACTGATTAATATCAGCATCAGAAACGACCTTGGTTTCACTTAGCGCAAGAATTCCCCGAATTTTTGCGTTAAGGTGGCAGTACACCGAAAACCGATTTGCTCTTAATCCGCGAATGTTGCAGAAATCTAAAATAAAATTCTGCATCCTGAAGGCAAAAACAAAAAAGCAAAAAAGAAAAAAAGCGACACACAACAACACAAATATTTGGGCGCCACCAGCAGCACAGCGATGTAAAAAAAAAACAGCAATAGTGTTATGCCTATTTGCTGTTTTCAATAATTCAGACTGCGCAGTTCAATGACCACAGCTGGGTGCACCCGGATTTCTGATCAGTGACAAGTGCTAATGCATTTGCACTGATCACAGATGAAGACAAGGAAAGGAAACGTTACCGTGCTGCTGGCTTATTGATTGTTGATAGGGCATAGAAGAGCCCTTCACTTGGCGGGTAAAATTTAGTTTGATTAATTATTATTTAACGGTCGCGTCGGATTTTAAATAATTATAATATTTATCGCTTTAGATGAAAACTGTTTAGCACATCACTATCACTTGTTTTAAGTTTATTGATTAGATATGTTTAGATCTGATTTAATGTACAACATTAGGCAACGTCCGATCGGATTGACTCCACGCACTCGTCTCTACACTATATTTCCTGTCCCTGGTGTTGCTCAGCATTCGTGCTGGCAGCTGAGATCAAGCTGGACTCTCCCTATTTCAATGAGGCGGATATTGCCCTTGATGACGTATCCACTTTTCTTGCTGATGGCTCACTATGCACTAGAGTATTGTGTTTGCGATTGCACTTTGTGCATCCTCTTACAGAACATGTTAATGCGCTATGTCCTCGTCTTAAGCAGTTAAAGCACAAATTGTACCTTTGTAGTATAGTCCGCCGATCACTTGGTGCCATCTTCAAAAATTGTTCGCATCTGAACAGTGGATGATTCTCATGGCAAGTTACACACTTCAGATTGGATTCGACGACTGAAGCCGATGATGATGATCTAGACATTTCTTGACTCTTGCCAATTCCTTCGGATCTTTTGACTTTGTTTTCCAAAGCTTCTAAGGATTGGAAGCGTGTTTCAAGGAATGCAAGAAAATGTTTCAATGTCTGCAGACACTTCGAGTTCGATAGCGATTGTTCATAGAGCGTGTGTGTGCTTCTGTCTAGTTTGTTATATAAAATGTGTAGCAATAATGAGTCCCATCTAGCAGTTGATATCCCAAGATTTTGTAGTCCCATTAAACACTCTTGTGTAACATCGTGCATAGTTTTAATTGAAGTGGCTGATGGGGCATCTGTAGCATGAGATGGTTGATTTAACAATTTGTTAATGAGTGCAGCAACAAGCAAATTTGGGTTTTCATATCTCTCTTGAAGAAGCTTCCAAGCACTATTGTAGTTTTTTTCAGATAAACTGAGATGTCTGACTAATTTTTCTGCTTCTCCAATAAGGTTCGTCTTCAGATACCACATCTTCTGACAGTTGCTTAAGGCTTGGTTGTGGACCATTTGGGAGAATAGGTCATAAAACTGTCGCCATTTTGCATAATCTCCGTCAAACTTTGGGAGCTTAATTTTTGGTAAACTTAGCATCGTGCTGGATGAGGCTTGGCCTGTGATTGGTGGCTGTGGCTGTTCATCTAGTTTGGATGAAATAAAAATAAGGTAGTATTGCACCCTTTCTTTTATCTTAATGTATTCAGTAGCATCGTATCCCATCTCAGTTTGATCTTCGATTAATTCATACATCCGTTGGTTGTATTCTTCTACCAGGGTCCAGTATTTGTTTATGGATTGCCCTTTCAATTCGTAGAAACACTGGGGATACTCAGCTTGATCTAGATTCTCCAGGCTATTAATAACACGACGTAATGTTTCCATTATTGCCTTCTGCCGGCGGATCAATCTCACAACTACTAATGAATCATTAGCTTTAAATTCAGGTGTTATATCGTCTTCTTTCTTGATTGTATCTGTAGATGCGACTACCTTTGCATTCTGTGGCATATTTGAGTCAGTATTAATTTTGTTGGCACTATGCTCTAATGGAAAATTCCCTTGCTGGGCACGCTCTTCTCTTTTGCGAATCATCTCTGTACAATAAGCCTGATACCTTTCAAACGTTTCGCGTGTAGTCTCATAACAGTTGGATGTAAAATAGACGTGAGTGATCGGAGGTTCAGGTAGGAGTCGAATTTCATTGTCTACAGCTTCAAATAAATCCCAGGCTGCTATTAAGCGTCGAAAACGCTCCGTGTAGTAAGCTGACGTAGTTTTTCTATCGATGGAGTCTTTCTTATAATTGTCAATGACCATTAAAATCTCCTCCTTATAACCCTTTTGCTCAGTAGCTAACTGATCCACGTCTCTGTGCTTATTTGCCATCTATTCAATGGTTGATTGTTGGACAACATGACTCGCTCGATTTGCTAGTTCTCTGTACTAATCGTCTTTGGCTGGTAAGTGATTCAAGTGATGCACCTGAAAGACGTCGGGGTCACCAAAGCTAAGAACTATTTTGTTCTTCTCGCTGATTTAAGTCAAGGTGTTACACCTTGGCCTTTGATGGGGATGCAGCGTCTCTTAAACCACGGCACCAACTTAGCTGAAAACAAGTTGACTAGTAGGTAAATAAAATCTCTGATTATTTCGATGCGATGGTTGAAAATTAACTATATTTTTAATTTATTGAGTCCGTACATTTATATTAATTTATTGCTTATTCTAACAATATCATTTATTGAGTTCGATAAAACAATGAACCCATACAACGATTACATTTCAAAATAGGAATGTAGAAATACGAGAGAAAACATATTGCAATAGCAAGTATGTTAGGAATGATAAAATGCGCAAAAATGCAAACGTGCACATTTACTCGATGAGTGAACTGGGAAACTTGATGCTTCCCTGAGTGCACTCATCTCGTAATGTATGTAAAGATGTAGCATTGAGAAATTAATGGCTAAAAATTTACATGATCTGATTTACTTATTCTATGCAAGAAAAATTATATTTTACAGGTGCTAACACACCTATCTACTTCAAAAGAGAAGGTTGGGTCTCTGAGGCTTAAGTTGTCTTTGAAGGTGTTTTAGAAAAATGTTGGAAAAGCCTCGCACTTTTCCTGTGGAAATGATAGCCTTCCTTCGCTTCTGGTTATGGTTTAGGGAGTTTCGACTTCCTAGAACAGACTTTGATAATATTATCGAAGGTCTGTGGGTCTGGTTTCATTTTCTCGAGTCTTTTTATACACTGTTCATAGCAGAACAGTTTAGTTTGCTAATCTATAATCACTGATAAGCACTTGACTTGAGAAAGAACGGAGTGATATGCAGAATTTTGGGTATTGAGGGTTCTATGGTAAATGCGGTTGAGAATTTTCCGCAGCTTTTGCCTATATTTATATAGATTCTGAAGACCTGAGGGAAGGTTCTTGAATTGGTAATTCTTTACCGCGGTTGGTCGGGAGAAATGAAGGCGGAATTCCGAATTTGAGAGATTTCTACTGTTAGCTGGCAGATTTCCTTGGTAGAGTGATGTTAGTCGGTCTTGGAATTCATTCCAATCAACGTCAGTCAGAGTGGGGGATGTTGGTAAACTCATGGCGAGTATGTTTAGTGGAGATATTAGTTTTATAGATAACTCAATAGCTAGGTGATCTGTTTGACTTGAACGACAAAGTCCAAGGAAGAAGCGAAGCCTGTGAAGATATCTCTATAGACAGGAGACAAGAGTTTAAATTTGTTGGACACAATGATTGCCATCCCTGAGCCTCTACGAGGAGCAGGTATGGCAAACATTGCATAGCCAGTGTGCAGGTAAGCATAACACTCAAGTTGTGTATAAGTGTCTTGGATGAAATTCGTCTCCTGCAGAAGTGAAGCATTTTATGTGTGCCCTTGGGGTATTTTCTTCTTAGAGGAAGAGCCATTTTTGTTCTTCTTCCCCCTTCCACTTGATTTGAGTGGATCATCAGTCCCTATAGAATCGCTGCTGCGCTCACTCATTTTGAATGAGGCAGAGCAAGTTTATTACTTTTAATTTTAATTATATTCTAAGTTATTTAGTACTTTACAATAAATTAATTTTTATTAATTTTTAATTTTTAGATTTATTATTTTTCAAACGTTTTACTTTTTTCACACAAATTAAAAAACCAAAAACTTTTTTAAATGTTGCCATAGCAACGGAAATGCTAAAATAAGTATAAATGGAGATATAAACAAATAAATATGTAATTACGAATAAGGAGAAAAAAAGAAAAAAAACGAAAGATAATGATAAGAATACAAAAAAAAAACACTTACTTAAGCTCTCATTAAAAACTAATAATACATAAAGAAAAAGGAAATCAAAACATAAATAATAAAGAACAAAAATAAAATTAAATTAATAAATAAATAAAAATATAATATTCTGTTATAAGAAGAAAATTACACAAAAAAAAAGTAAAAGATCAAACACACAACAAATTTAGACTCATAAAAATCAAAGAGTACAAAACATATCAAAAGAAAGAAAAAAGAAAAAAGCAATATAAATTAGTTAAACAAAAAAAAAGAAGAAATAATAGGAAAATATCACAGGTAGGTATATAGTTATATAAAAAAGCTTCAAATAAAATAAAGTTTTAATTACATGCGATGAATTGATTGATTGTTACATATTTTGCATCATTCATAACTAAAGTCCCTAATAATTTTAGAAAAGACTCTGCCAGAACTCTCACGCTGAGCACTACCTGAAAGAGAGTTACAAATTCGAGTTGCTTGAACACGGTAAGAGCAGTCGCCAAATCTTGAAGAAGATCTAGGAGCAAGAAGTTTAAGATGTCGTGTTGAATGTAGAAATTGTAGTTTTTCATAACGATATTATGGTGTTTTCTCATAAATCAGCGTACGCAAGAATGGTGATTCGCGACGTGCTCGGAAAGTTTCGAAGGAACTACCAAGGAACAAATTTGCATACCCAGACACATGAGAATGTCAACGCAATTTATAGATATAAAGAATTACATCGTTAAGTGCCACATTTAATTTTCTTTGACTCTATGAGTCAAGTTTGGCAAATACAAGGCTGTCATATATGAAGTGGGGGAGAACAAGTGCTTTTGCTAATCTGGATCTTTAGCCTAACGACAAGTAGCTCGTGATAATCTAGAGTTGGCGAAGACTTCCGTACACTTTACCGAGTAATGCAGACGTATAATCACAACAGGTGAATTTAGAATTCAGTTTGACACCTAGATTTTTTACAGAGTCTACATATACCAATGGCGTATTGTTCATTGTTAGGGAAGGTAAGTCAATGTTTTTAGTAGTGAGACTTTGAAGGGTAGATTGAGAACATATTAGTTAGTGACCATTTATATATGTAGTGTAGATCCTCATTGATACGTTGCACACAGTCTTGAAGTAGACCAATTGGTCGACTTAAATCGATCTGTACATCATCAGCATATAGATGTATGGATACGTTCCCCACAATGCTTGTTAAATCACTGATATACATGCCGAATAGTAAAGGACCTAGGATCGAACCTTTCGGAACCCCTTGATAAAGGAGCTCTACATTAGAAAATGCATTATTCACTTCACTGACTTGATTCCACATCGACAGGAAATTACTAATTAATCTTAAAGCTGATGAGGAGAAAAACAATTTATTCTTAAGTTTAAAAAGTAAAATAGAGTCATTGAGACTATCAAATAATTGACTGAAGTCAAGAAGAACGAGTATTGTTAGAAGATCATTATCAAGGGCTTGATGAATATCAGCTGTAACTCTTAAAAGAGCAGTTTCACAGCTATTACATTCAATATACTCAGTCGCTGGATTATGCATTATTTTCTCTAACCACTTAGCAAGAAAATTTGATAAACTAATTGGCCGAAAATCACTGCGACCATTAGGGCGAGCTTTCTTAGGAATGGGAACAAGAAGTGCACACTTCCACTTAGTGGGGAATTTTGATGTCATTAGACACTGATTATAAATGTGCGTTAACGGGCTTATTATAAATGAAGCAATTAATTTCACGAAATTTGGAGAGAGTTTAACCGGCCCGGAGGCATTTGACTGGATAGAATATATTACATTAATAACACCAACTCCAGTAACACACTTAAATGAGAATCCATCCATTTGAGGGCTGGTCATCCTAAAATCAGAATTGAGTTGATTAGAAATCTCATAGATGACATTATTGGTAGAAGGTAGAAAGGTATACTACAATTGTAAAAAAATAAAAAAATCATTCAATACAGTAGGATCAGCAGTGATTTGAGGCTGATCGTCTCCATAAATACACAGATTGAGAATGTTTTTCCACAGTTTCTTGGCAGGTTGATTAGGGTCCAGCTTTGATCCAAGATATGCACATTTAGCATATCGAATCAGGCTTGTTACTCTAATACGGGTAGGCCGATTTTTATTGAGATTTATCTCATTATGATTTCTTTTGTACTTTCTGGGTAAGAAATCACGCTCAGCCATTGTTTACGGATTTCATCAGTGATCCAGGGACAACTCTGGGGACGAATATTACCTGTTCTGATCTGGGCATATTGATCATGTAGTTACAAAACAGCACTATTAAGAATTTCTATTTTATCATCGAGAATACTACAATTGTAGAGATTGTCCCAATGAATATTATTGCATTCGGATGCTAGTAAATCCTAATTAATACTATTAAAGTTTCTATATCTGAACGATGTAATGAATCTATTCTCATTTAGTACGTCAATTATAAAAAGTCGTGATCAAAGTTGCTCTGTGGGGTGATCTGATTGTGAAAAAGACAATTTACCATATTAGTAGTTAAAATATAGTCCAACTTTAATATGGGTGCAGATTATTCACAACTTTGAGATCCAGCCTCTGAAGTAGATAATTATCAAGTGACGGGCTAGACCTGACAGCATTCACTTTCAAGTCCCTACAAGCAGCTACATTCTAATTCCACCCCAATAAACTCTACATTTGCTCCATAAGAGGACAAACATTTTTAACATTCATTTCAGTAGAATGAGAAAATATGCAGAAGAAAGAACGGAATAAGAACATATTAGAATAACTAAAACTTAAGAATAATTTATAATTGTACAATGATAATAATAACAAAAAATGATAATCTCATTTAAATTCAATACTAAAAGAAAAACATAACAACAAAACAAGCCTAACAATAGGCACAATCGAAATACGTAAAAAATTATGCATTCTGAGCTTCCACAATGTATTGCTTAGGTGAAATGCTTGCACGTCCCCATCACCGTCGAGATTATTTCCATCAGTAGTAACTTGGGTAAGAACATCAGTACTAGATGCTTCAATTGGAGTATGGCCTTCTCTTACCCGAACAAATACAATCCCATTGCGAGAGAACGTAGAATATAGTAGTTTGTTCCGTTTATATTCGAAAGCCTTTCGCAAGATTCTCTGATTATTACGGGTTAAACTTTCAAAAACATTAATTTTGCTGCCACAGACAAACGTAGGCGAAATTGATTTCAGATTCACCACACCGTGCTGGCTGAATTTGTGGAGAAATATGCGTTGTTCGTTACATGAAGTGAACTTACAGATGATCAGTGAAGTTTTACTAGCTTGCTGATTACCAAATGTTTGGATCGAAAAACAGTTACATATGGCGATAAAGTGCCTGATAGTGGAAGAGATGCTCCTTAATATTTCTAGCGAACTTTCATGGTCAGTAATTAATGCATCCGTCAGCCTATTGCGTCTGTACATTACTTCCAGTTCTTTACAAGTTTCATAGAGCTAACACTTAACGTTGTTCAATTCTTCATGCAACTGCGAAATGTTCGAAGTAAGAACCGAAGTGACATCATCTATTTTTTGTTTTAGCATCTCCTTAAAATCACAAAATTTTTCAGATATAATCTGGCCCAGGTGTTTCGTTAATTTTCTTTCAAGCAACTCAAAGGAATCAGTACTGATTGCAGAGTTCGATCGACTAGGTGTAAGAGAGATACCATTGCCACCATCACTTACTTGCTGATTTTTAGAGTTGTTTCTGGTTTGTCTGTTAGACATAACAGGTGTGGCTGGAGTGGAACCTTTTGAGTTGGTAGTTGACTTGGCGATTTTGCTCATCTTTGGAACTCGAACAAAGAAATCTTTCAAATTAGAAATAGCGAAACGCTTTAATTCGAATCAAATTATATAGGCTTGATAAAAGTTTGTTATAGAACACTTTTAAAAAATATTTTGAGATAGAGATTTCATGTTCAGCTGTTAGCTGTCAATGCTGATCTAATTAGAAAATTTTCTTTTCAATAAATTCAGTTCATTTTAATGGCGGCGGGTGGCACTTTTACCGTAATATCACCAAAAAGGAAAAAAAAATCTTAATTTTAAATTGAAGCGAAATGCTGCGAATTGGTCCTTGATGCACCACATATGTATGGCACACTGCACTTTGATTCCATTTAATTATAAATTAACTCATTATGGAGACAGTCTGTCTAGGCGAGCGTATTAAGCCGAAAATTTCCAGGAATTTGTTAGTCAGTAGATGGAAAAAATTTTCATTGCCGTTGTAAGAAGTGACGCATTTTTTTAATATGCTCGCTCCTTCAAATGTTTCAACCTAGGCACGCCAAAAGAGGCATTCGCTTCTTTTTCTTTCTTATATAAAAAGTTCTAAATTATTTACTTCAATTTCTTCTCACCTTATCCATTCAACTGGAAGACATTAACTCAAAACCATTATTTGCTTAATAGGGGTCGGCTTACTGCTGTTGTGGAGAGATTTATCTAGGATTATCATGTAGGCATAATTTGGCAGGGCTTTGTCAACGATCTTGGAAAGACTGATTTATGGAGTATGTTTTGAAACCATTTCACTCGGCGCTTTTTCCGTTCGTTTAATTTTAACCTAATCATCTGCATATTTACTTTGTCTTTTAATGGATTGTTTTATTAATTTTTTACTTTATAGAAATATATTCCGACAGTTTGTAATATTTTATATATGACAAATCATTCATATCTACCCCATCCTTCAGAGGTTGTACCTGTTACGAGCCTTGACTTTCTTCTCGTTACATGGACTGGGAGTGCTTGGAAAGACCGAAGTTCACCAGCCCAATTTAATTACGATATAACTTCTTAAAAAACACAAACTTCAAACTTCAAAAAATAACACAAACCTTTTGGTTCACTTTGACTTTTATTATTATTTCTCATAAAGGTATACTTAGTTTAATAATTTACTAGTAGGTTGCCTTACCTCTGGTGGGGGGTCAACCTATTAGTGATACTTGGAAAATCTTACTGTCCTGTCCCTGAGATGCATCGGCTTTTTATTTAGGTGGATTTGGCATTGCTCAGCAAAATTGATAAAAATAGGTATGGGGGTAACTAGTTAGGAAATTCCATAGAGGAATTCCAGAAATCGAATATATCGGGAACGCCCTCTCAATATATTGGTAATAGCCAATATTGCATATTCCTCGATATTTTGTCGTTTCACAAGAATATTACCCCTTCATTCAAAAATTCCTTTGCAACCATTGGTCAACCATATATATAAGGAAGAAACCAATGTTACAAAAAACTCAGCACTATTGCCCAATAAGTGGGTCAGTTTCCATTTCACTTTACACAAGGGATTTCCCAATTATGTACAAGTAAAAAGTAAAAATATCACACATGAAGTTTCTTAACTTTGTGTGAGGAAAAAAATAAACGGCATGTAATGACTGTGGGTTAGGTCAGGGTTAACCTAGTGCCATTATAATGCATGAAATTGGTCTCATGCCGTGTTTGTATTTTTGTATACAAAGAGCCGGCGTTTTGCCGCAAAAAGGTTGACGCAACCAAGAATTTATCGTTTTAAAAGAACAACGGAGAAAGTTGTTTCATAAAACGAAAATAGAATTGGTTAACCATATGAACCATATGTGACGTAAAAATTCATAAATAAATTGACTGTGGAATCACCGCGAAATTGCTTGGAATGCAATTTGATGCGCGTACTCGCGTTTGTAAATTTATTATATGTTTGTACATTATATGTATGTACATATGCGCGTATGTTTTGCTTGCTAGCTTCAAGAAGTACGTTATCGTGTATGTACGTATATATATTTGTAATCTTGTACGTAACAAGATTCGTATTATGATAATGAGTCGTTATTATAGATATATGCATATGTACATATGTATGATGTATGTACGTTAGTTGAACTGATCGGGATATTGTGGCGCTAATGAGATAATGATGAATGCAGGTAATGATTCATTCATTACATACCCCATATAACCTATGGAAAAACTTGAGGATGAGTGGCATCAGTTCATCTCATAAAACTAATTATTCTATGGGTCCTGATTCAGTAACAGTGAATGTCGTGTCTCCAGTGTAGATGATCCAGTTGATGCGTCTACATATATCATAATTTTACTAAGCTGGTAATTATTTTTCTTCAGCCCCAATTTTTAATTTCTTTCGAGGCACAAATGAAGATATTTTTGCTGTTATCAATAGCAACAAGTTTCGATTGGTGTTATAATCTCAACATGATTGATTAATATGAGCTTGCCCTATATTTTTCCCCACACAACTCGTGTTTTCCTACGTGTAGCTTTCCTATGTTATGTAACGCCGCTAAAGTAATTTCAGTACCTAAAAACACTAGCTAACATTGTAGTTAGTTTCAGCCTATACACGTTACCACTTCACTCTAAAATAATTCAGAAAATTATGCACTTACAAATTTGTCATTATTTATTTTTGAATGGTCTTATGCACAAGTATCAATCAGGTTTTCGACCTGGTCGTAGCTGTACATCTGCTCTCCTTAAAATGAGGAATGATATGGTGCGTGCTGCCGATAAAGATGATTTAACCGTACTATTTCTTATTAATCAAAGTCTTTTGTTACCGTTAATCACAGACTTCTTCACAAGAAACTTAAAAGGAACTTTACCTAACTTCTCTTCTCATTCTGCAAAATTAATTAATGACTATTTTAGCAACAGATCATAAGCAGACTTTGCTAATAGTACTCAATCCTCCTTTCTACCAGTTGTATCTGGAGTACCTCAGGGATCGATTCTTGGGGTCATGTTATTTGCTATGTTTATAAATGGTATATTTGCTCAAGTTAAGTATTCTAATCTACAGCTTTATGCTGATGGTGTTCAATTGTATAGATCTAGTGCACTTGGTGATTGTATCTCTCGGGTAAATGAGGATTTGCTGAATGAGCTATTATGTTATATGTCTTGAAGTCGGTGGTGGAAAATGATGATGTCTAAACATTTTAAAGACTTTGATAATAGGTTCCGAAAGAATTGGTGTCACTTTGGGCAGAAGGCTGCCTTACTTACTTGTATGGCTACAGAGCCGATGTTAGTTCGACTTTGGCACAATATTTGTATATGGCTTTGATAGGACGCAGAGTATGCCGATATTTCTAAAAATTGAAGAGT
Source organism: Dioctria linearis (assembly GCA_963930735.1). NCBI lineage: Eukaryota > Metazoa > Arthropoda > Insecta > Diptera > Asilidae > Dioctria > Dioctria linearis. The sequence goes on along the minus strand of CAWVNZ010002392.1, from coordinate 7,673 downwards.
ATGCCAATGCTATCAGAAATGGCAGAGTGTGCCGCTATTTTGGTAAAAATGACAGAGTATGCTGATATTGTTAGAAATGGCAGATTATGCCGCTTTTATTGAAAAGACCGAGTATGCCGATGTTATTAGAAATGGCAGAGTAAACCGAGGTTGAATGGAATGGCAAATTATGCCGATATTAATTTGAATGGCAGAGTATGCCGATCTTTTTACCATAATAAACCACTTCAGACGTTTGACTATTTCTAATTTGATTCAGCTAAGCACCGGCTTTTTATAAAAAAATTGCGGCATATAAACTTCAATATTGGTTATTGCACAAATTCTTTGAGAATAATTATTGCTGAGAAGGCAATATTACGCTAAAAAAATTTCACTGCTAAGCTAGCGTTTGTTTACAATTTTCAGTGATTTATATCAAAGTAATAACCTAAGTCATGGGTAATCTCACAATTAAAAATTATGCTTGCATAGCGGCTTTATCTCTCTAAATCTAAGTATTTGCTTATCCATAGGCGTGAGCTTAATATGAATGGTTTTCCATTAGTTTCCTTTAGCCACAATGTTATTTATATTTTTGAGTCAGCTAAAAGTTTTGGGGTAATTTTCCATAAAACGCTTAAGTGGAATCTTCACATCAATAATGTTGTGAGTAGAGCTTATGCAGGACTTTATTCACTATGGGGGTCAAGGCATTGTACACCCATGCCTACGCAAATATTTTTATTGCTAATACCTATTTTGACCTATGAATTTGAAATATTTGGAAAGCTTGATTACAATAAAGGAAGAAAAGTTTAGATTGCCTTTAATTCTATCATCCGATATGTGTACAGTTTCAGAAGATTTGCTCATGTTTCTGAATTTAAGAATTCAATTTTGAGGTGCTACATTTCTGTTTCTCTTGATTATTGCTCAGTTATTTATTTAATTAAAATTGTTAAGTTTTAAATGACCTCGGCGTTATCTTTACGAACTTGGTATTCTCTAGGTTGAACAGAACACACCATTTGTTACTACCACGGAATAATTTCCTTATCAGCCAACGCTTGTTACCGCAATGGTTGTAAAATATCATTTTATTAAAAGTTTGAATAACTACAACAAGTCATTTAATTTCACAATGCTACATCAACATTAGGAGGTAAGCACTCAGGGAAGCTCTTTATCGTGTAAATGTGCATGTTTGCATTTTTGTACAGTTTTGTAAATCCTGAATTCCTGAATTCCAATTTCGCAATGTAAACTTTTCTACCAGTTCATTGATTCATCGAAATCAATAAAATATATTGTTACGAGTAAGAAATAAATTTGTAAAAATTTTCTGATTTAATAAACGTACAGGGACAGTTATATTATAAAGATCGACAACGGCAATTCAGTGGTTTTATTTTCATTCCTAACTAACGTTGAATTTCAGATAATTTGGTGTAGTGGTTTAAGAGGCGCCGCATCCCCACCAAAGGCCAAGGTATAATAGCTTGACTACAAATAACCATTAAGAGCAAAATAGTTCTTAAAGATATGATCCAGACCAACACATTAACTACAATTAGAAATAGTGTTTATACTCTTTTCAATGCTAGTAGTAAGCATTCTTTTACTTTATATAAATATATTTTTTTGTTTTTCAGTTTTAATCCAGCAGTAACTTTCTTTCTTTCTTTACTCTTTAAGTACATTTTACTTAGATTAGTTTAGATTAGATTTGTGAAGGGGTGTATAGGCGTTTGCCTCGCAATCACTGCGACCTGAAAAATCTATTGTGAGTGCCCGTTTACTCCATTTCTAGGTTCAGACAGTTAATAAAGTCTAGAACAATTCTGGGATTGAGGTTCCACACGTAACTTCGTGGAGGAAAAGCATGTTCAAGGAGGAGTAATCTCCTCCTGGCTAATGCTTCAAAGTTTCAGAGCAAGTGCTCCGATGTTTCGTGAGCATCCTGAGAGAAGCGGCAGGATGAAGTCGCAGCCAAACCCAGCTTGTTTAAGTGATACCTCAAGGGACAATGGCCTGAGAGGAGCTCTGTTCTTCTAAGAAGAAGGAGTTCTTTTGTTTTTCCGCCAGAGGTGTCGATAAACTCTTTTGCCTGACGAAGCCTTGTAGCATTTCCCAATACAGGGATTTTTGTTTATTCTCCCAGTTATTTAGGGCAGCTCTGAGGTAACACTTTAAAGTGCCACAAAATGGCTCTAGTCCGACAAACTGAGTTTCAGCTCCTCTTTTGGCTAGGCCGTCAGCAAGTTCATTGCCTTTCTGGTCCATGTACCCACATGAGGATAACTTTGTTTTTCCTTGATAAATTTTTGAGGGTTTGTAAACATTCCCAGGCTATCCCTGACTTCACAGTGTAGGACTTTAAGGTCTTGGGGGCAGCTTGGCTGTCCGAGAGGATATTAATGGTTGAGCCATTTATGGCTCTTTTAATGCAGGTATTGGCGCATTCTTCTATGGTCAATATTTCGGCTTGGAATACGCTAGGGGTAGAGCCTAGAGCCTTTGATTTATGGCATTTGGGGCCGTAGCCAATCCGACCCCACTGTTCGTTTTTGAACCGTCTGTATAGCACACCATCGAACCTTGTTGAAAGGACGGTTTAGTGGAACGCTATTGTTGTCAGTCTCCAAGAACTCTCTTATAATGGTCTTACAAAATCCACCCTGGGTGTGATTATATCAGATATTGTCGTCATTTGTTCGAACCTTATCTGTTTTAAGATACTTAAATGACCAACCAAATCCCCTGGCTTTAACTGTTTTTCCTTTTGTACTCTAATAGCACTGGAAATTGCTTCCTTTTTCACCTGCAAATGTAGGGGTGGAAGGTTTAATATCGCTTCCATGGCTGCCGTTAGGTTTTTTGAAGTAGAGCCTCAGCCGTCTTTTGATTATACATATTACTTACCCAAGCAGCATTCTGCGATGATATTGACACAGAGAGTGAAACATTTTAGGAAATTTTTTCCATTAATGCTACATTATGTAACTGTTATGTACGTGCTTCATATCTGTATCAAACTTAGTTATCTGGAACATTTTTTAAGAATTTCCCATAAATGTGTCTAAAATGAATCTTTGATTTAAAACAGTTATTTAATTGTCCCAATGATCCGTTGCAAATGAGTTTAGAATTATTACTTTCTCATAACTTCAAAAATGTTCCACATGTGAGTGGATTTTGAAACAAGATTTATATGTGCCGAAATTGTTATGAGATTTTGTCAATATCATGTAACGTATCCATTCCACAGCATTTTAAGCTCTCTTCTCAAAAATGTTCCTTAAAAGTTACTTTTCAGTGAAGTGCTTCCAAATTGTCACATAATATTGGCTTACTTTCATTTTCTGATGCTTAAATGAGCCTAAAAAGATTCAATGATATTCATGTTTGTAAGTGTCAAACTTCTCAGTGGTGTTAAAATGTCGCGCAGAAATATTATTAGTAATTCTATTAAAAAGCCCTATAAGTATACTACGTCTTTCTACAGCAAAGTCAAGCGGCAGTTTTCCCTTCAAAAGCTTATAATTTTTGCACGGCAGACTAATTGTGAAAACCTGATTACATCATCATCGGTAAAAGAAAACCCCACAATATCAGCAAACAAGCTTCCCTTTATAACTGGGCAAGCTAAACCGATTTGCATAGAAAATTGTACATCAACTGAACTTAATTAACAAGAACCAAATAATGACCCAAGGAATTCAAATGTATTTCATATGGATTTTACCAATGATGAACTTTTAACTGATGAAGAAAAAGAGAGTAATAATGAAATTGCTTTAAATGATAAGATTTCATTGCTGAACACATTAAGAGACTGGGCATTGCATTTCAGAATAAGCCATAGTGCTATAAATGATCTATTATCAGATCTGTCAAGATTTGGCTTAACATACTTGCCGAAAGATAGTAGAACTCTCTTAAAAAGCCCGCGAACAGTGGATGTAATTCCAATGGGAAACGGTGAGTTTTGGTATAATGGTCTTAGGAACTGTTCAAGAAACCTTTTTTCTTATCCGCAAGAGCCCATTAATATTTCGCTCAACATTAATATTGATGGTTTGCCAATGCATACGAGCTCGAAGTTTGACCTTTGTCCAATTTTATGTATGATCCATGAGATTCCTGACATACAACCAATGGTTATTGCTATATGTATATTGCGGTCAAACAAAACCCAACTTACAAAACTATTTATCTTCGGCCGTAAAAGAAATGAGAGATCTTTTGGAAAAAGGAATACTAACCAATGGCAAATACTAATCACACAAATTACAATGCGTTTGTACCAAAAAGTAAAATTTGACAGTGACTTGTGACTTTGGTATTTAATAATTCAATATTGAAACGCTTTTGACACATTTTACAAAACTGGGAAAATTTTAATCCTAAAAGGTTTCAGTGTTTATTTGTAACATTTTAAGACACCTTTTGTAGCTTTAGATGATGTTAAGATTAAAATGTTTCAGTTCCATTTTTGTTGATATAAAGGAATTTTTATAAAACATTTTAGAGATACATGTTTTAAATTTACCATTTTTGTACTATTGATCATTTTTGTAACATTTTTCAATGTTAATAAAAACATCATTTGTTTTTTAATAAAAGAAGTTTCTTATCAGTTACAGTAATATTTTCGACACGAATAATCAAACATATATGAAAAATTTAAGAAACTCGAACAATTATTGAAACTCAATGACATATGCCATTTTCCAAAATGGACTCCGAAAATAAATGATTTTAATTTACTAATATATGGGTAGAAATTTCCTTTATATATATTTATAAATAGTGAAATTAGGAAGTACATGATATAAAATATGTCAAAATAATATTTTCGTTTCGATAGGGTATATGTCAAAATAATATTTTCGTTTCGATAGGGTATAATTTTCTTCAAGAAGTTTTTTAGAAATATTAATAAATATATTATTCTTTAATAAATGCATTCAAAGCCTGGCGCATTGTATTTTTTCGAAGTAAAATCCTACAGAGAAATGCCCTTCGTTTAAATATTGCTTTACCCAATATGAAAACAAAGCATATATATAATTCATTATCGCATTTAATTCGATATTATAAAAAAGAGATTCATTTCTTTCTTTCGATCACACGAAGAACAGAGGTTCATTTAAGTACCAATATTGCGCCAATAATATATATTTTTTTGCACATTTTTGCTACATATGAGAAAGATGATGAAGGAAAGCAAAATTCAAAGCTTTTAGTCTTTATGACACCGAAATTGATCTGTGTAATTACGGTTACATTACAGATTATACAACAAATTAGGAGCATATACGATTTTGTGTGTTAATATTGTACCATTTTAGGTGCAAATGATTGGCACGGTTTTACTTTCGGTAACGTGATTTAGTAATTCCCCATTTTCATTACAAAACTGTAATTCCAATGATAATTGTTTCGTAACATGGGATTCAATATTGACACGACCCGAAGTCACCGTTACACTTCCGAGCCCTAATTGTGTCAAGCTGTGCTACTTGGGTAGTCATCTTGGTTTGTTTTGATTTTCTTGTAAAAATAAAAAATATTTGTGTCTGAATTGTACAAAAGTTCTCATAATAAATTTGAGTATGAAATTATTTATTTAATTTGCCTTATTTGTAGTTATTCCTTCATTTTTCGTACGGTGAATAAGCTAAAATTATTGTTTGCTGATATTACTAAACCGAATATTGTGGCAAAGCATATATGTGGGGCATTCTCCTCTCAGTTGACTGAGACTAGGGAACTGATTTCTAATCTTCAGCTGGAGTCGATAGTAAAGAAATGACTTCAATAGCAAGACAAGTACTAAATGCTCGCTATTCCAGCAAAAATAATCTCAATGTTTCCATAAACATAATCTAACTTGCATTCAAGGGAGAATGTTTTTCTCTTTTTCTTCAATTTTTCTTTGATTAAACTTTAGCAAACTAACTAACAACAAAAATCACCCTTTAATCACATTTAGGAATGTGTGAAATGTTTTTCTAATCACACATTCAAGTAAAGCATTTTCTGATAAGAGAACGAAAATTACGGGCATATATCTTTCAGTAGTGAAGAAAAGTTCTACTCGCTTAGTACTTCGAGTAACTCGCTAATCTGTAGTGTCACTATAAGAATCTCTACTTGTCGGTAGGTCGTACATATATACCGGAAGTGAAATTGTTTTATTTATTGGAATCTTTTCAATTTGAATTTGTTCAACATAATCGGGATTCAAGCTTACCTTTCCGACCTTGAAAACAACGTGGTATATTATATGTACCACATACATAGTGATTAAGCAGTGAAATATGTCAAAAAATTTCTTTCTAGTGACGCTTGTGATGCTATAAGAAATTATTTTATGATATTAACATCAAGTCTTGGATACGCCTATGAGGATAATGACGAGCAAGAATGTGTGCTTACATAAATATCTCGCGCACGTTCGGGTCTAAAATTCTTTATTGAGTTTTTTCAAACACAGCTTAGAATACATTTTCCACAGTTTGATGACTGCTACGCCGGTACTTCGGGAATTCCTTCATTCGATAATCTTTTGACGAGCAAGCTCAAAGGCCACCCCATTCTATTGAAGGCTCATATACCTGATGATATTCCAGAAACACATTGGTGCTGGCAACGACAATGGTAGACACTATACAGAAAGGAAATATTTTGTAAATAAAAATGATGATTTTGTGTAAAAAACTTCTTAATAAAATTCTATTGGTTTTAAGTGATTTTTTTTCCCCACTCGGTCAGGGTGTGCTCGAGAAGCATGATTGATTATTTTACAATTGTGTTTCATATTTTGTTGCTCGAAAAAGAATCGCGTTGCTAAAAAGTTCTGATAGATATTATATCATATTACTCCAAATTATGGCTTTGACCAACGTAAAGAAGAATTGTAGCTGCAGGCAGGAGCAGTTTGATAAATGCATCTTTTATTTATTTTTTTAGTTATCTGGTGGAATTGTAGTGCACACATACATATATACCTAAGCTATCTAACTATTGAAGTTTTCTGGCTTGATAATGTCGAATGAAGTACTATAAGTGCATTAGCTAAGTGCAGAAATGTGTCAAGGTCCTCTTGATATCTGTTACAATATTATACTGGATCCTTATGGTATAATTTTCAGGATGTCGAGGGAATTGAGCATCCTCTTTCGAATAATAGAAAGAATAAATTGTCAACCTATTGGGTCAATAGTCTAGATGTGTATTTAAATTTGTGCAAGATCCCTGTTCCTGTATCACATTAAGCGCTTCCAATAAGACAATTTGGCTACAGTAATGCTCAAAATGAAATTTGAACATACATATCAAAAGTTTAACCTCCATGTAATTTTTTGCAGTAAGAATGACATTAAGATCACTCCATTGAATCATGAATAGCAAGGTTGTAATAATTGCAAGAGTTCGATCAAAGCAATTGAGCTCAGTCTGATTAGATATTTAATTTTTCAGAAGATCACTATGCAGTCTTTTATATAAAATCAAGTGGAACAAGTATAGAGATAAAAAATAAGTACACGAATGGATAAGTTTTTCGATCTCGTTTCTAGAGGAGTTATTTTTACCTTCATGAATAATTTTATTGCTCTACATTCGCAATACAGTCGTCAGCACACTCTATGTAAGAAAACTATTCAATAAATCTAAGCTGATCT
>CAWVNZ010002391.1:0-57000 GCA_963930735.1 Dioctria linearis | reverse complement strand
AAATTTTATGTGCGCCAGGGATTGCCTTTTCTATAGTAAATTATTCAAAAAATAATTTTCAACTGTCACAAATTTTAATTGCGCCAGGGATTGCCTTTTCTATAGTAAATTATTCAAAAAATAATTTTCAACTGTCACAAATTTTAATTGCGCCAGGGATTGGACTTTTCTATAGTAAATTATTCAAAAAATAATTTTATACTGTCGCAAATTTTAGTTGCGCCAGGGATTAGCCTTTTCTATAGTAAATTATTCAAAAAATAATTTTCAACTGTCACAAATTTTAATTGCGCCAGGGATTGCCTTTTCTATAGTAAATTATTCAAAAAAATAATTTTATACTGTCGCAAATTTTAATTACGCCAGGGATTGCCTTTTATATAGTAAAATTATTCAAAAACTAATTTTCAACTGTCGCAAATTTTAATTACGCAGGGATTGCCTTTTTCTATAGTAAATTATTCAAAAAATAATTTTATACTGTCACAAATTTTAATTGCGCCAGGGATTGACTTTTCTATAGTAAATTATTCAAAAAATAATTTTCAACTGTCACAAATTTTAATTGCGCCAGGGATTGCCTTTTCTATAGTAAATTATTCAAAAACTAATTTTATACTGTCACAAATTTTAATTGCGCCAGGGATTGACTTTTCTATAGTAAATTATTCAAAAAATAATTTTCAACTGTCACAAATTTTAATTGCGCCAGGGATTGCCTTTTCTATAGTAAATTTTTCAAAAACTAATTTTCAACTGTCGCAAATTTTAAATATCCCAGGGATTGACTTTTCTATAGTAAATTTTTCAAAAATAATTTTCAACTGTCACAAATTTTAATTGCGCCAGGGATTGCCTTTTCTATAGTAAATTATTCAAAAAATAATTTTCAACTGTCACAAATTTTAATTGCGCCAGGGGATTGCCTTTTCTATAGTAAATTATTCAAAAACTAATTTTATACTGTCACAAATTTTAATTGCGCCAGGGATTGCCTTTTCTATAGTAAATTATTCAAAAAATAATTTTCTACTGTCGCAAATTTTAATTACGCCAGGGATTGCCTTTTCTATAGTAAATTATTCAAAAAATAATTTTTTACTGTCGCAAATTTTATGTGCGCCAGGGATTGCCTTTTCTATAGTAAATTATTCAAAAAATAATTTTCTACTGTCGCAAATTTTATGTGCGCCAGGGATTGCCTTTTCTATAGTAAATTATTCAAAAAATAATTTTCAACTGTCACAAATTTTAATTGCGCCAGGGATTGCCTTTTCTATAGTAAATTATTCAAAAAAATAATTTTCAACTGTCGCAAATTTTAATTACGCCAGGGATTGCCTTTTCTATAGTAAATTATTCAAAAAATAATTTTATACTGTCACAAATTTTAATTGCGCCAGGGATTGCCTTTTCAATAGTAAATTTTTCAAAAACTAATTTTATACTGTCGCAAATTTTAATTGCGCCAGGGATTGCCTTTTCTATAGTAAATCATTCAAAAAATAATTTTATACTGTCGCAAATTTTATGTGCGCCAGGGATTGCCTTTTCTGTAGTAAATTATTCAAAAAATAATTTTCAACTGTCACAAATTTTAATTACGCCAGGGATTGCCTTTTCTATAGTAAATTATTCAAAAACTAATTTTCAACTGTCACAAATTTTAATTGCGCCAGGGATTGCCTTTTCTATAGTAAATTATTCAAAAAATAATTTTCAACTGTCACAAATTTTAATTACGCCAGGGATTGCCTTTTTTATAGTAAATTTTTCAAAAACTAATTTTCAACTGTCACAAATTTTATGTGCGCCAGGGATTGCCTTTTCTATAGTAAATTATTCAAAAACTAATTTTATACTGTCACAAATTTTAATTGCGCCAGGGATTGCCTTTTCTATAGTAAATTATTCAAAAAATAATTTTCAACTGTCACAAATTTTAATTGCGCCAGGGATTGACTTTTCTATAGTAAATTATTCAAAAACTAATTTTATACTGTCGCAAATTTTAAATATCCCAGGGATTGCCTTTTATATAGTAAATTTTTCAAAAACTAATTTTATACTGTCGCAAATTTTAATTGCGCCAGGGATTGACTTTTCTATAGTAAATTATTCAAAAAATAATTTTCAACTGTCACAAATTTTAATTGCGCCAGGGATTGCCTTTTCTATAGTAAATTATTCAAAAAATAATTTTCAACTGTCACAAATTTTAATTGCGCCAGGGATTGACTTTTCTATAGTAAATTATTCAAAAACTAATTTTATACTGTCGCAAATTTTAAATATCCCAGGGATTGCCTTTTCTATAGTAAATTATTCAAAAAATAATTTTATACTGTCGCAAATTTTAAATATCCCAGGGATTGCCTTTTCTATAGTAAATTATTCAAAAAATAATTTTCAACTGTCGCAAATTTTAAATATCCCAGGGATTGCCTTTTCTATAGTAAATTATTCAAAAAATAATTTTATACTGTCGCAAATTTTAATTACGCCAGGGATTGACTTTTCTATAGTAAATTATTCAAAAAATAATTTTCTACTGTCGCAAATTTTAATTGCGCCAGGGATTGCCTTTTCTATAGTAAATTATTCAAAAAATAATTTTCAACTGTCACAAATTTTAATTGCGCCAGGGATTGCCTTTTCTATAGTAAATTATTCAAAAAATAATTTTATACTGTCGCAAATTTTAATTGCGCCAGGGATTGCCTTTTATATAGTAAATTTTTCAAAAACTAATTTTATACTGTCGCAAATTTTAATTGCGCCAGGGATTGCCTTTTCTATAGTAAATTATTCAAAAAATAATTTTCAACTGTCACAAATTTTATGTGCGCCAGGGATTGCCTTTTCTATAGTAAATTATTCAAAAACTAATTTTTTACTGTCGCAAATTTTATGTGCGCCAGGGATTGCCTTTTCTATAGTAAATTATTCAAAAAATAATTTTCTACTGTCGCAAATTTTAAATATCCCAGGGATTGCCTTTTCTACAGTAAATTATTCAAAAAATAATTTTCAACTGTCACAAATTTTAATTGCGCCAGGGATTGACTTTTCTATAGTAAATTATTCAAAAAATAATTTTATACTGTCGCAAATTTTATGTGCGCCAGGGATTGCCTTTTCTATAGTAAATTATTCAAAAAATAATTTTCAACTGTCACAAATTTTAATTACGCCAGGGATTGCCTTTTCTATAGTAAATTATTCAAAAACTAATTTTATACTGTCGCAAATTTTATGTGCGCCAGGGATTGACTTTTCTATAGTAAATTATTCAAAAAATAATTTTCAACTGTCACAAATTTTAAATATCCCAGGGATTGCCTTTTCTATAGTAAATTTTTCAAAAACTAATTTTATACTGTCGCAAATTTTATGTGCGCCAGGGATTGCCTTTTCTATAGTAAATTATTCAAAAAATAATTTTCAACTGTCACAAATTTTAATTGCGCCAGGGATTGACTTTTCTATAGTAAATTATTCAAAAACTAATTTTATACTGTCGCAAATTTTAAATATCCCAGGGATTGCCTTTTATATAGTAAATTTTTCAAAAACTAATTTTATACTGTCGCAAATTTTAATTGCGCCAGGGATTGACTTTTCTATAGTAAATTATTCAAAAACTAATTTTATACTGTCGCAAATTTTAAATATCCCAGGGATTGCCTTTTCTATAGTAAATTATTCAAAAAATAATTTTATACTGTCGCAAATTTTAAATATCCCAGGGATTGCCTTTTCTATAGTAAATTATTCAAAAAATAATTTTCAACTGTCGCAAATTTTAATTACGCCAGGGATTGCCTTTTCTATAGTAAATTATTCAAAAAATAATTTTTTACTGTCGCAAATTTTATGTGCGCCAGGGATTGCCTTTTCTATAGTAAATTATTCAAAAACTAATTTTATACTGTCACAAATTTTAATTGCGCCAGGGATTGCCTTTTCTATAGTAAATTTTTCAAAAACTAATTTTATACTGTCGCAAATTTTAATTGCGCCAGGGATTGCCTTTTCTATAGTAAATTTTTCAAAAACTAATTTTATACTGTCGCAAATTTTAATTACGCCAGGGATTGACTTTTCTATAGTAAATTATTCAAAAAATAATTTTATACTGTCGCAAATTTTATGTGCGCCAGGGATTGCCTTTTCTATAGTAAATTATTCAAAAAATAATTTTCAACTGTCACAAATTTTAATTGCGCCAGGGATTGACTTTTTCTATAGTAAATTATTCAAAAACTAATTTTATACTGTCGCAAATTTTAAATATCCCAGGGATTGCCTTTTATATAGTAAATTATTCAAAAAATAATTTTTTACTGTCGCAAATTTTATGTGCGCCAGGGATTGCCTTTTCTATAGTAAATTATTCAAAAACTAATTTTATGCTGTCGCAAATTTTATGTGCGCCAGGGATTGCCTTTTCTATAGTAAATTTTTCAAAAACTAATTTTATACTGTCGCAAATTTTAAATATCCCAGGGATTGCCTTTTCTATAGTAAATTATTCAAAAAATAATTTTCAACTGTCGCAAATTTTAATTACGCCAGGGATTGCCTTTTCTATAGTAAATTATTCAAAAAATAATTTTTTACTGTCGCAAATTTTATGTGCGCCAGGGATTGCCTTTTCTATAGTAAATTATTCAAAAAATAATTTTCAACTGTCACAAATTTTAATTGCGCCAGGGATTGCCTTTTCTATAGTAAATTATTCAAAAAATAATTTTCAACTGTCACAAATTTTAATTGCGCCAGGGATTGACTTTTCTATAGTAAATTATTCAAAAACTAATTTTATACTGTCGCAAATTTTAAATATCCCAGGGATTGCCTTTTCTATAGTAAATTATTCAAAAAATAATTTTCTACTGTCGCAAATTTTAATTACGCCAGGGATTGCCTTTTCTATAGTAAATTTTTCAAAAACTAATTTTATACTGTCGCAAATTTTAATTGCGCCAGGGATTGCCTTTTCTATAGTAAATTTTTCAAAAACTAATTTTATACTGTCGCAAATTTTATGTGCGCAAGGGATTGCCTTTTCTATAGTAAATTATTCAAAAAATAATTTTCAACTGTCACAAATTTTAATTGCGCCAGGGATTGACTTTTCTATAGTAAATTATTCAAAAACTAATTTTATACTGTCGCAAATTTTAATTACGCCAGGGATTGCCTTTTCTATAGTAAATTTTTCAAAAACTAATTTTATACTGTCGCAAATTTTATGTGCGCCAGGGATTGCCTTTTCTATAGTAAATTATTCAAAAAATAATTTTCAACTGTCACAAATTTTAATTGCGCCAGGGATTGACTTTTCTATAGTAAATTATTCAAAAACTAATTTTATACTGTCGCAAATTTTAAATATCCCAGGGATTGCCTTTTATATAGTAAATTATTCAAAAACTAATTTTATACTGTCGCAAATTTTAATTGCGCCAGGGATTGCCTTTTCTATAGTAAATTATTCAAAAACTAATTTTATACTGTCACAAATTTTAATTGCGCCAGGGATTGCCTTTTCTATAGTAAATTTTTCAAAAACTAATTTTATACTGTCGCAAATTTTAAATATCCCAGGGATTGCCTTTTCTATAGTAAATTATTCAAAAAATAATTTTCTACTGTCACAAATTTTAATTACGCCAGGGATTGCCTTTTCTATAGTAAATTATTCAAAAACTAATTTTTTACTGTCGCAAATTTTAAATATCCCAGGGATTGCCTTTTATATAGTAAAATATTCAAAAAATAATTTTATACTGTCGCAAATTTTAATTACGCCAGGGATTGCCTTTTATATAGTAAATTTTTCAAAAACTAATTTTATACTGTCGCAAATTTTAATTGCGCCAGGGATTGCCTTTTCTATAGTAAATTATTCAAAAAATAATTTTCAACTGTCACAAATTTTAATTGCGCCAGGGATTGCCTTTTCTATAGTAAATTATTCAAAAAATAATTTTCAACTGTCACAAATTTTAATTGCGCCAGGGATTGCCTTTTCTATAGTAAATTATTCAAAAACTAATTTTATACTGTCGCAAATTTTAAATATCCCAGGGATTGCCTTTTATATAGTAAATTTTTCAAAAACTAATTTTATACTGTCGCAAATTTTAATTGCGCCAGGGATTGCCTTTTCTATAGTAAATTATTCAAAAACTAATTTTATACTGTCACAAATTTTAAATATCCCAGGGATTGCCTTTTCTATAGTAAATTATTCAAAAAATAATTTTCTACTGTCACAAATTTTAATTACGCCAGGGATTGCCTTTTCTATAGTAAATTTTTCAAAAACTAATTTTATACTGTCGCAAATTTTAATTGCGCCAGGGATTGACTTTTCTATAGTAAATTATTCAAAAACTAATTTTTTACTGTCGCAAATTTTATGTGCGCCAGGGATTGCCTTTTCTATAGTAAATTATTCAAAAAATAATTTTCAACTGTCACAAATTTTATGTGCGCCAGGGATTGCCTTTTCTATAGTAAATTTTTCAAAAACTAATTTTATACTGTCGCAAATTTTAATTGCGCCAGGGATTGCCTTTTCTATAGTAAATTTTTCAAAAACTAATTTTATACTGTCGCAAATTTTATGTGCGCCAGGGATTGCCTTTTCTATAGTAAATTATTCAAAAAATAATTTTCAACTGTCACAAATTTTAATTGCGCCAGGGATTGACTTTTCTATAGTAAATTATTCAAAAAATAATTTTCAACTGTCACAAATTTTAATTGCGCCAGGGATTGACTTTTCTATAGTAAATTATTCAAAAAATAATTTTCAACTGTCACAAATTTTAATTACGCCAGGGATTGCCTTTTCTATAGTAAATTATTCAAAAAATAATTTTATACTGTCGCAAATTTTAATTGCGCCAGGGATTGACTTTTCTATAGTAAATTATTCAAAAACTAATTTTTTACTGTCGCAAATTTTATGTGCGCCAGGGATTGCCTTTTATATAGTAAATTTTTCAAAAACTAATTTTATACTGTCGCAAATTTTAATTGCGCCAGGGATTGACTTTTCTATAGTAAATTATTCAAAAACTAATTTTATACTGTCGCAAATTTTAAATATCCCAGGGATTGCCTTTTCTATAGTAAATTATTCAAAAAATAATTTTCTACTGTCGCAAATTTTAATTACGCCAGGGATTGACTTTTCTATAGTAAATTATTCAAAAAATAATTTTATACTGTCGCAAATTTTAATTGCGCCAGGGATTGCCTTTTCTATAGTAAATTATTCAAAAAATAATTTTATACTGTCGCAAATTTTAATTACGCCAGGGATTGCCTTTTCTATAGTAAATTATTCAAAAAATAATTTTATACTGTCGCAAATTTTAATTGCGCCAGGGATTGACTTTTCTATAGTAAATTATTCAAAAAATAATTTTATACTGTCACAAATTTTAATTGCGCCAGGGATTGCCTTTTCTATAGTAAATTATTCAAAAAATAATTTTATACTGTCGCAAATTTTAATTACGCCAGGGATTGCCTTTTCTATAGTAAATTATTCAAAAAATAATTTTATACTGTCACAAATTTTAATTGCGCCAGGGATTGCCTTTTCTATAGTAAATTATTCAAAAAATAATTTTATACTGTCGCAAATTTTAATTACGCCAGGGATTGCCTTTTCTATAGTAAATTATTCAAAAAATAATTTTATACTGTCGCAAATTTTAATTGCGCCAGGGATTGACTTTTCTATAGTAAATTATTCAAAAAATAATTTTCTACTGTCGCAAATTTTAATTGCGCCAGGGATTGCCTTTTCTATAGTAAATTATTCAAAAAATAATTTTATACTGTCGCAAATTTTAAATATCCCAGGGATTGCCTTTTCTATAGTAAATTATTCAAAAACTAATTTTATACTGTCGCAAATTTTAAATATCCCAGGGATTGCCTTTTCTATAGTAAATTATTCAAAAAATAATTTTCAACTGTCACAAATTTTAATTGCGCCAGGGATTGCCTTTTCTATAGTAAATTATTCAAAAAATAATTTTATACTGTCACAAATTTTAATTGCGCCAGGGATTGCCTTTTCTATAGTAAATTATTCAAAAAATTATTTTATACTGTCGCAAATTTTAATTACGCCAGGGATTGCCTTTTCTATAGTAAATTATTCAAAAAATAATTTTATACTGTCACAAATTTTAATTGCGCCAGGGATTGCCTTTTCTATAGTAAATTATTCAAAAAATAATTTTATACTGTCGCAAATTTTAATTACGCCAGGCATTGCCTTTTCTATAGTAAATTATTCAAAAAATAATTTTATACTGTCACAAATTTTAATTGCGCCAGGGATTGCCTTTTCTATAGTAAATTATTCAAAAAATAATTTTCAACTGTCACAAATTTTAATTGCGCCAGGGATTGACTTTTCTATAGTAAATTATTCAAAAAATAATTTTCTACTGTCGCAAATTTTAATTGCGCCAGGGATTGCCTTTTCTATAGTAAATTATTCAAAAAATAATTTTATACTGTCGCAAATTTTAAATATCCCAGGGATTGCCTTTTCTATAGTAAATTATTCAAAAACTAATTTTCTACTGTCGCAAATTTTAATTGCGCCAGGGATTGACTTTTCTATAGTAAATTATTCAAAAAATAATTTTATACTGTCGCAAATTTTAATTGCGCCAGGGATTGCCTTTTCTATAGTAAATTATTCAAAAAATAATTTTATACTGTCGCAAATTTTAATTGCGCCAGGGATTGACTTTTCTATAGTAAATTATTCAAAAACTAATTTTATACTGTCACAAATTTTAATTGCGCCAGGGATTGCCTTTTCTATAGTAAATTATTCAAAAAATAATTTTCAACTGTCGCAAATTTTAAATATCCCAGGGATTGCCTTTTATATAGTAAATTTTTCAAAAACTAATTTTATACTGTCGCAAATTTTAATTACGCCAGGGATTGCCTTTTCTATAGTAAATTTTTCAAAAACTAATTTTATACTGTCGCAAATTTTAATTGCGCCAGGGATTGCCTTTTCTATAGTAAATTATTCAAAAACTAATTTTATACTGTCACAAATTTTAATTGCGCCAGGGATTGCCTTTTCTATAGTAAATTATTCAAAAAATAATTTTATACTGTCGCAAATTTTAATTACGCCAGGGATTGCCTTTTATATAGTAAATTTTTCAAAAACTAATTTTATACTGTCGCAAATTTTAATTACGCCAGGGATTGCCTTTTATATAGTAAATTTTTCAAAAACTAATTTTCAACTGTCACAAATTTTAATTGCGCCAGGGATTGACTTTTCTATAGTAAATTATTCAAAAACTAATTTTATACTGTCGCAAATTTTATGTGCGCCAGGGATTGCCTTTTCTATAGTAAATTATTCAAAAACTAATTTTCAACTGTCACAAATTTTAATTACGCCAGGGATTGACTTTTCTATAGTAAATTTTTCAAAAACTAATTTTATACTGTCGCAAATTTTATGTGCGCCAGGGATTGACTTTTCTATAGTAAATTATTCAAAAAATAATTTTATACTGTCGCAAATTTTAATTACGCCAGGGATTGCCTTTTCTACAGTAAATTATTCAAAAAATAATTTTCAACTGTCACAAATTTTAATTGCGCCAGGGATTGACTTTTCTATAGTAAATTATTCAAAAAATAATTTTATACTGTCGCAAATTTTAATTACGCCAGGGATTGCCTTTTATATAGTAAATTTTTCAAAAACTAATTTTATACTGTCACAAATTTTAATTGCGCCAGGGATTGCCTTTTCTATAGTAAATTATTCAAAAAATAATTTTATACTGTCGCAAATTTTAATTACGCCAGGGATTGCCTTTTATATAGTAAATTTTTCAAAAACTAATTTTATACTGTCGCAAATTTTATGTGCGCCAGGGATTGCCTTTTCTATAGTAAATTATTCAAAAAATAATTTTCAACTGTCACAAATTTTAATTGCGCCAGGGATTGACTTTTCTATAGTAAATTATTCAAAAAATAATTTTCAACTGTCACAAATTTTAATTGCGCCAGGGATTGACTTTTCTATAGTAAATTATTCAAAAAATAATTTTATACTGTCGCAAATTTTAATTACGCCAGGGATTGCCTTTTATATAGTAAATTTTTCAAAAACTAATTTTATACTGTCGCAAATTTTATGTGCGCCAGGGATTGCCTTTTCTATAGTAAATTATTCAAAAAATAATTTTCAACTGTCACAAATTTTAATTGCGCCAGGGATTGCCTTTTCTATAGTAAATTATTCAAAAAATAATTTTCAACTGTCACAAATTTTAATTGCGCCAGGGATTGACTTTTCTATAGTAAATTATTCAAAAAATAATTTTCAACTGTCACAAATTTTAAATATCCCAGGGATTGCCTTTTCTATAGTAAATTATTCAAAAACTAATTTTATACTGTCACAAATTTTAATTGCGCCAGGGATTGCCTTTTCTATAGTAAATTTTTCAAAAAATAATTTTATACTGTCGCAAATTTTATGTGCGCCAGGGATTGCCTTTTCTATAGTAAATTATTCAAAAAATAATTTTCTACTGTCGCAAATTTTAATTGCGCCAGGGATTGACTTTTCTATAGTAAATTATTCAAAAAATAATTTTCAACTGTCACAAATTTTAATTGCGCCAGGGATTGACTTTTCTATAGTAAATTATTCAAAAAATAATTTTATACTGTCGCAAATTTTAATTACGCCAGGGATTGCCTTTTCTATAGTAAATTATTCAAAAAATAATTTTCAACTGTCACAAATTTTAATTGCGCCAGGGATTGACTTTTCTATAGTAAATTATTCAAAAACTAATTTTATACTGTCGCAAATTTTAATTACGCCAGGGATTGCCTTTTCTATAGTAAATTATTCAAAAAATAATTTTCTACTGTCGCAAATTTTATGTGCGCCAGGGATTGCCTTTTCTATAGTAAATTATTCAAAAAATAATTTTTTACTGTCGCAAATTTTATGTGCGCCTGGGATTGCCTTTTCTATAGTAAATTATTCAAAAAATAATTTTCAACTGTCACAAATTTTAATTGCGCCAGGGATTGCCTTTTCTATAGTAAATTATTCAAAAAATAATTTTCAACTGTCACAAATTTTAATTGCGCCAGGGATTGACTTTTCTATAGTAAATTATTCAAAAACTAATTTTATACTGTCGCAAATTTTATGTGCGCCAGGGATTGCCTTTTCTATAGTAAATTATTCAAAAACTAATTTTCAACTGTCACAAATTTTAATTACGCCAGGGATTGCCTTTTCTATAGTAAATTATTCAAAAAATAATTTTTTACTGTCGCAAATTTTATGTGCGCCAGGGATTGCCTTTTCTATAGTAAATTATTCAAAAACTAATTTTATACTGTCGCAAATTTTATGTGCGCCAGGGATTGCCTTTTCTATAGTAAATTTTTCAAAAACTAATTTTATACTGTCGCAAATTTTAAATATCCCAGGGATTGCCTTTTATATAGTAAATTATTCAAAAAATAATTTTCAACTGTCACAAATTTTATGTGCGCCAGGGATTGCCTTTTCTATAGTAAATTATTCAAAAACTAATTTTATACTGTCGCAAATTTTAATTACGCCAGGGATTGACTTTTCTATAGTAAATTATTCAAAAAATAATTTTATACTGTCGCAAATTTTAATTACGCCAGGGATTGCCTTTTCTATAGTAAATTATTCAAAAACTAATTTTCAACTGTCACAAATTTTAATTGCGCCAGGGATTGACTTTTCTATAGTAAATTATTCAAAAAATAATTTTCAACTGTCACAAATTTTAAATATCCCAGGGATTGCCTTTTCTATAGTAAATTATTCAAAAACTAATTTTATACTGTCGCAAATTTTATGTGCGCCAGGGATTGCCTTTTCTATAGTAAATTATTCAAAAAATAATTTTCAACTGTCACAAATTTTATGTGCGCCAGGGATTGCCTTTTCTATAGTAAATTATTCAAAAACTAATTTTATACTGTCGCAAATTTTAATTACGCCAGGGATTGCCATTTCTATAGTAAATTATTCAAAAAATAATTTTCTACTGTCGCAAATTTTATGTGCGCCAGGGATTGCCTTTTCTATAGTAAATTATTCAAAAAATAATTTTTTACTGTCGCAAATTTTATGTGCGCCAGGGATTGCCTTTTCTATAGTAAATTATTCAAAAAATAATTTTCAACTGTCACAAATTTTAATTGCGCCAGGGATTGCCTTTTCTATAGTAAATTATTCAAAAAATAATTTTCAACTGTCACAAATTTTAATTGCGCCACGGATTGACTTTTCTATAGTAAATTATTCAAAAACTAATTTTATACTGTCGCTAATTTTATGTGCGCCAGGGATTGCCTTTTCTATAGTAAATTATTCAAAAACTAATTTTATACTGTCACAAATTTTATGTGCGCCAGGGATTGCCTTTTCTATAGTAAATTTTTCAAAAACTAATTTTATACTGTCGCAAATTTTAAATATCCCAGGGATTGCCTTTTATATAGTAAATTATTCAAAAAATAATTTTCAACTGTCACAAATTTTAATTGCGCCAGGGATTGCCTTTTCTATAGTAAATTATTCAAAAAATAATTTTCAACTGTCACAAATTTTAATTGCGCCAGGGATTGACTTTTCTATAGAAAATTATTCAAAAAATAATTTTCAACTGTCACAAATTTTAAATATCCCAGGGATTGCCTTTTCTATAGTAAATTATTCAAAAACTAATTTTATACTGTCACAAATTTTAATTACGCCAGGGATTGACTTTTCTATAGTAAATTATTCAAAAAATAATTTTCAACTGTCACAAATTTTAATTGCGCCAGGGATTGCCTTTTCTATAGTAAATTATTCAAAAAATAATTTTCAACTGTCACAAATTTTAATTGCGCCAGGGATTGACTTTTCTATAGTAAATTATTCAAAAAATAATTTTCAACTGTCGCAAATTTTAAATATCCCAGGGATTGCCTTTTCTACAGTAAATTATTCAAAAAATAATTTTCTACTGTCGCAAATTTTAATTACGCCAGGGATTGCCTTTTATATAGTAAATTTTTCAAAAACTAATTTTATACTGTCGCAAATTTTAATTGCGCCAGGGATTGCCTTTTCTATAGTAAATTATTCAAAAACTAATTTTATACTGTCACAAATTTTAATTGCGCCAGGGATTGACTTTTCTATAGTAAATTATTCAAAAAATAATTTTCAACTGTCACAAATTTTAAATATCCCAGGGATTGCCTTTTCTATAGTAAATTTTTCAAAAACTAATTTTATACTGTCGCAAATTTTATGTGCGCCAGGGATTGCCTTTTCTATAGTAAATTTTTCAAAAACTAATTTTATACTGTCGCAAATTTTATGTGCGCCAGGGATTGCCTTTTCTATAGTAAATTATTCAAAAAATAATTTTCAACTGTCACAAATTTTAATTGCGCCAGGGATTGACTTTTCTATAGTAAATTATTCAAAAACTAATTTTATACTGTCGCAAATTTTAATTACGCCAGGGATTGCCTTTTCTATAGTAAATTATTCAAAAAATAATTTTCTACTGTCGCAAATTTTATGTGCGCCAGGGATTGCCTTTTCTATAGTAAATTATTCAAAAAATAATTTTTTACTGTCGCAAATTTTATGTGCGCCAGGGATTGCCTTTTCTATAGTAAATTATTCAAAAACTAATTTTCAACTGTCACAAATTTTAATTACGCCAGGGATTGCCTTTTCTATAGTAAATTATTCAAAAAATAATTTTTTACTGTCGCAAATTTTATGTGCGCCAGGGATTGCCTTTTCTATAGTAAATTATTCAAAAACTAATTTTATACTGTCGCAAATTTTATGTGCGCCAGGGATTGCCTTTTCTATAGTAAATTTTTCAAAAACTAATTTTATACTGTCGCAAATTTTAAATATCCCAGGGATTGCCTTTTATATAGTAAATTATTCAAAAAATAATTTTCAACTGTCACAAATTTTAATTGCGCCAGGGATTGCCTTTTCTATAGTAAATTATTCAAAAAATTATTTTATACTGTCGCAAATTTTATGTGCGCCAGGGATTGCCTTTTCTGTAGTAAATTTTTCAAAAACTAATTTTATACTGTCGCAAATTTTAAATATCCCAGGGATTGCCTTTTATATAGTAAATTTTTCAAAAACTAATTTTATACTGTCGCAAATTTTATGTGCGCCAGGGATTGCCTTTTCTATAGTAAATTATTCAAAAACTAATTTTCAACTGTCACAAATTTAATTGCGCCAGGGATTGCCTTTTCTATAGTAAATTATTCAAAAACTAATTTTCAACTGTCACAAATTTTAATTGCGCCAGGGATTGCCTTTTCTATAGTAAATTATTCAAAAACTAATTTTATACTGTCGCAAATTTTATGTGCGCCAGGGATTGCCTTTTCTATAGTAAATTTTTCAAAACTAATTTTATACTGTCGCAAATTTTAAATATCCCAGGGATTGCCTTTTATATAGTAAATTATTCAAAAAATAATTTTTTACTGTCGCAAATTTTATGTGCGCCAGGGATTGCCTTTTCTATAGTAAATTATTCAAAAACTAATTTTATACTGTCGCAAATTTTATGTGCGCCAGGGATTGCCTTTTCTATAGTAAATTATTCAAAAAATAATTTTCAACTGTCACAAATTTTAATTACGCCAGGGATTGCCTTTTCTATAGTAAATTATTCAAAAAATAATTTTATACTGTCACAAATTTTAATTGCGCCAGGGATTGCCTTTTCTATAGTAAATTATTCAAAAAATAATTTTCAACTGTCACAAATTTTAATTGCGCCAGGGATTGCCTTTTCTATAGTAAATTATTCAAAAAATAATTTTCAACTGTCACAAATTTTAATTGCGCCAGGGATTGCCTTTTCTATAGTAAATTTTTCAAAAACTAATTTTATACTGTCGCAAATTTTAATTGCGCCAGGGATTGCCTTTTCTATAGTAAATTATTCAAAAAATAATTTTCTACTGTCACAAATTTTAATTACGCCAGGGATTGCCTTTTCTATAGTAAATTATTCAAAAACTAATTTTATACTGTCGCAAATTTTAAATATCCCAGGGATTGCCTTTTCTATAGTAAATTATTCAAAAAATAATTTTATACTGTCGCAAATTTTAAATATCCCAGGGATTGCCTTTTCTATAGTAAATTATTCAAAAAATAATTTTATACTGTCACAAATTTTAATTGCGCCAGGGATTGCCTTTTCTATAGTAAATTATTCAAAAAATAATTTTCAACTGTCACAAATTTTATGTGCGCCAGGGATTGCCTTTTCTATAGTAAATTATTCAAAAACTAATTTTATACTGTCGCAAATTTTAATTACGCCAGGGATTGACTTTTCTATAGTAAATTATTCAAAAAATAATTTTATACTGTCGCAAATTTTATGTGCGCCAGGGATTGCCTTTTCTATAGTAAATTATTCAAAAACTAATTTTATACTGTCGCAAATTTTAAATATCCCAGGGATTGCCTTTTCTACAGTAAATTATTCAAAAACTAATTTTATACTGTCGCAAATTTTAATTACGCCAGGGATTGCCTTTTCTATAGTAAATTTTTCAAAAACTAATTTTATACTGTCGCAAATTTTATGTGCGCCAGGGATTGCCTTTTCTATAGTAAATTATTCAAAAAATAATTTTATACTGTCGCAAATTTTAAATATCCCAGGGATTGCCTTTTATATAGTAAATTATTCAAAAAATAATTTTCAACTGTCACAAATTTTAATTGCGCCAGGGATTGCCTTTTCTATAGTAAATTATTCAAAAAATAATTTTCAACTGTCACAAATTTTAATTGCGCCAGGGATTGCCTTTTCTATAGTAAATTATTCAAAAAATAATTTTCAACTGTCACAAATTTTAATTGCGCCAGGGATTGCCTTTTCTATAGTAAATTTTTCAAAAACTAATTTTATACTGTCGCAAATTTTAATTGCGCCAGGGATTGCCTTTTCTATAGTAAATTATTCAAAAAATAATTTTCTACTGTCACAAATTTTAATTACGCCAGGGATTGCCTTTTCTATAGTAAATTATTCAAAAACTAATTTTATACTGTCGCAAATTTTAAATATCCCAGGGATTGCCTTTTCTATAGTAAATTATTCAAAAAATAATTTTATACTGTCGCAAATTTTAAATATCCCAGGGATTGCCTTTTCTATAGTAAATTATTCAAAAAATAATTTTATACTGTCACAAATTTTAATTGCGCCAGGGATTGCCTTTTCTATAGTAAATTATTCAAAAAATAATTTTCAACTGTCACAAATTTTATGTGCGCCAGGGATTGCCTTTTCTATAGTAAATTATTCAAAAACTAATTTTATACTGTCGCAAATTTTAATTACGCCAGGGATTGACTTTTCTATAGTAAATTATTCAAAAAATAATTTTATACTGTCGCAAATTTTATGTGCGCCAGGGATTGCCTTTTCTATAGTAAATTATTCAAAAACTAATTTTATACTGTCGCAAATTTTAAATATCCCAGGGATTGCCTTTTCTACAGTAAATTATTCAAAAACTAATTTTATACTGTCGCAAATTTTAATTACGCCAGGGATTGCCTTTTCTATAGTAAATTTTTCAAAAACTAATTTTATACTGTCGCAAATTTTATGTGCGCCAGGGATTGCCTTTTCTATAGTAAATTATTCAAAAACTAATTTTATACTGTCGCAAATTTTAATTACGCCAGGGATTGACTTTTCTATAGTAAATTATTCAAAAAATAATTTTATACTGTCGCAAATTTTATGTGCGCCAGGGATTGCCTTTTCTATAGTAAATTATTCAAAAACTAATTTTATACTGTCGCAAATTTTAAATATCCCAGGGATTGCCTTTTCTACAGTAAATTATTCAAAAACTAATTTTATACTGTCACAAATTTTAATTGCGCCAGGGATTGCCTTTTCTATAGTAAATTATTCAAAAAATAATTTTCAACTGTCACAAATTTTAATTGCGCCAGGGATTGCCTTTTCTATAGTAAATTATTCAAAAAATAATTTTCAACTGTCACAAATTTTAATTGCGCCAGGGATTGCCTTTTCTATAGTAAATTTTTCAAAAACTAATTTTATACTGTCGCAAATTTTAATTGCGCCAGGGATTGCCTTTTCTATAGTAAATTATTCAAAAAATAATTTTCTACTGTCACAAATTTTAATTACGCCAGGGATTGCCTTTTCTATAGTAAATTATTCAAAAACTAATTTTATACTGTCGCAAATTTTAAATATCCCAGGGATTGCCTTTTCTATAGTAAATTATTCAAAAAATAATTTTATACTGTCGCAAATTTTAAATATCCCAGGGATTGCCTTTTCTATAGTAAATTATTCAAAAAATAATTTTATACTGTCACAAATTTTAATTGCGCCAGGGATTGCCTTTTCTATAGTAAATTATTCAAAAAATAATTTTCAACTGTCACAAATTTTATGTGCGCCAGGGATTGCCTTTTCTATAGTAAATTATTCAAAAACTAATTTTATACTGTCGCAAATTTTAATTACGCCAGGGATTGACTTTTCTATAGTAAATTATTCAAAAAATAATTTTATACTGTCGCAAATTTTATGTGCGCCAGGGATTGCCTTTTCTATAGTAAATTATTCAAAAACTAATTTTATACTGTCGCAAATTTTAAATATCCCAGGGATTGCCTTTTCTACAGTAAATTATTCAAAAACTAATTTTATACTGTCGCAAATTTTAATTACGCCAGGGATTGCCTTTTCTATAGTAAATTTTTCAAAAACTAATTTTATACTGTCGCAAATTTTATGTGCGCCAGGGATTGCCTTTTCTATAGTAAATTATTCAAAAAATAATTTTATACTGTCGCAAATTTTAAATATCCCAGGGATTGCCTTTTATATAGTAAATTATTCAAAAAATAATTTTCAACTGTCACAAATTTTAATTGCGCCAGGGATTGCCTTTTCTATAGTAAATTATTCAAAAAATAATTTTCAACTGTCACAAATTTTAATTGCGCCAGGGATTGACTTTTCTATAGTAAATTATTCAAAAAATAATTTTATACTGTCGCAAATTTTATGTGCGCCAGGGATTGCCTTTTCTATAGTAAATTATTCAAAAAATAATTTTATACTGTCGCAAATTTTAATTGCGCCAGGGATTGCCTTTTCTATAGTAAATTATTCAAAAACTAATTTTCAACTGTCACAAATTTTAATTGCGCCAGGGATTGCCTTTTCTATAGTAAATTATTCAAAAAATAATTTTATACTGTCGCAAATTTTATGTGCGCCAGGGATTGCCTTTTCTATAGTAAATTATTCAAAAAATAATTTTCAACTGTCACAAATTTTAAATATCCCAGGGATTGCCTTTTCTATAGTAAATTATTCAAAAAATAATTTTTTACTGTCGCAAATTTTAATTGCGCCAGGGATTGCCTTTTCTATAGTAAATTATTCAAAAACTAATTTTATACTGTCACAAATTTTAATTGCGCCAGGGATTGACTTTTCTATAGTAAATTATTCAAAAACTAATTTTATACTGTCACAAATTTTAATTGCGCCAGGGATTGACTTTTCTATAGTAAATTATTCAAAAAATAATTTTCAACTGTCACAAATTTTAAATATCCCAGGGATTGCCTTTTCTATAGTAAATTATTCAAAAAATAATTTTTTACTGTCGCAAATTTTATGTGCGCCAGGGATTGCCTTTTCTATAGTAAATTATTCAAAAACTAATTTTATACTGTCACAAATTTTAATTGCGCCAGGGATTGCCTTTTCTATAGTAAATTTTTCAAAAACTAATTTTATACTGTCGCAAATTTTAATTGCGCCAGGGATTGACTTTTCTATAGTAAATTATTCAAAAAATAATTTTCAACTGTCACAAATTTTAATTGCGCCAGGGATTGCCTTTTCTATAGTAAATTATTCAAAAACTAATTTTATACTGTCGCAAATTTTAAATATCCCAGGGATTGCCTTTTCTACAGTAAATTATTCAAAAACTAATTTTATACTGTCGCAAATTTTAATTACGCCAGGGATTGCCTTTTCTATAGTAAATTTTTCAAAAACTAATTTTATACTGTCGCAAATTTTATGTGCGCCAGGGATTGCCTTTTCTATAGTAAATTATTCAAAAAATAATTTTCAACTGTCACAAATTTTAAATATCCCAGGGATTGCCTTTTCTATAGTAAATTATTCAAAAAATAATTTTATACTGTCGCAAATTTTAATTACGCCAGGGATTGCCTTTTCTATAGTAAATTATTCAAAAACTAATTTTATACTGTCGCAAATTTTAAATATCCCAGGGATTGCCTTTTCTATAGTAAATTATTCAAAAAATAATTTTATACTGTCGCAAATTTTAAATATCCCAGGGATTGCCTTTTCTATAGTAAATTATTCAAAAAATAATTTTCAACTGTCGCAAATTTTAATTACGCCAGGGATTGCCTTTTCTATAGTAAATTATTCAAAAACTAATTTTATACTGTCGCAAATTTTATGTGCGCCAGGGATTGCCTTTTCTATAGTAAATTATTCAAAAACTAATTTTATACTGTCGCAAATTTTATGTGCGCCAGGGATTGCCTTTTCTATAGTAAATTATTCAAAAACTAATTTTATACTGTCGCAAATTTTATGTGCGCCAGGGATTGCCTTTTCTATAGTAAATTATTCAAAAACTAATTTTATACTGTCGCAAATTTTATGTGCGCCAGGGATTGCCTTTTCTATAGTAAATTATTCAAAAAATAATTTTCAACTGTCACAAATTTTAATTGCGCCAGGGATTGACTTTTCTATAGTAAATTATTCAAAAACTAATTTTATACTGTCGCAAATTTTATGTGCGCCAGGGATTGCCTTTTCTATAGTAAATTATTCAAAAACTAATTTTCAACTGTCACAAATTTTAATTGCGCCAGGGATTGCCTTTTCTATAGTAAATTATTCAAAAACTAATTTTATACTGTCGCAAATTTTAAATATCCCAGGGATTGCCTTTTCTACAGTAAATTATTCAAAAACTAATTTTATACTGTCGCAAATTTTAATTACGCCAGGGATTGCCTTTTCTATAGTAAATTTTTCAAAAACTAATTTTATACTGTCGCAAATTTTATGTGCGCCAGGGATTGCCTTTTCTATAGTAAATTATTCAAAAAATAATTTTCAACTGTCACAAATTTTAAATATCCCAGGGATTGCCTTTTCTATAGTAAATTATTCAAAAAATAATTTTATACTGTCGCAAATTTTAATTACGCCAGGGATTGCCTTTTCTATAGTAAATTATTCAAAAACTAATTTTATACTGTCGCAAATTTTAAATATCCCAGGGATTGCCTTTTCTATAGTAAATTATTCAAAAAATAATTTTATACTGTCGCAAATTTTAAATATCCCAGGGATTGCCTTTTCTATAGTAAATTATTCAAAAAATAATTTTCAACTGTCGCAAATTTTAATTACGCCAGGGATTGCCTTTTCTATAGTAAATTATTCAAAAACTAATTTTATACTGTCGCAAATTTTATGTGCGCCAGGGATTGCCTTTTCTATAGTAAATTATTCAAAAACTAATTTTATACTGTTGCAAATTTTATGTGCGCCAGGGATTGCCTTTTCTATAGTAAATTATTCAAAAACTAATTTTATACTGTCGCAAATTTTATGTGCGCCAGGGATTGCCTTTTCTATAGTAAATTATTCAAAAACTAATTTTCAACTGTCGCAAATTTTATGTGCGCCAGGGATTGCCTTTTCTATAGTAAATTATTCAAAAAATAATTTTCAACTGTCACAAATTTTAATTGCGCCAGGGATTGACTTTTCTATAGTAAATTATTCAAAAACTAATTTTATACTGTCGCAAATTTTATGTGCGCCAGGGATTGCCTTTTCTATAGTAAATTATTCAAAAACTAATTTTATACTGTCGCAAATTTTATGTGCGCCAGGGATTGCCTTTTCTATAGTAAATTATTCAAAAACTAATTTTATACTGTCGCAAATTTTATGTGCGCCAGGGATTGCCTTTTCTATAGTAAATTATTCAAAAAATAATTTTATACTGTCACAAATTTTAATTGCGCCAGGGATTGACTTTTCTATAGTAAATTATTCAAAAACTAATTTTATACTGTCGCAAATTTTAAATATCCCAGGGATTGCCTTTTATATAGTAAATTTTTCAAAAACTAATTTTATACTGTCGCAAATTTTAATTGCGCCAGGGATTGCCTTTTCTATAGTAAATTATTCAAAAACTAATTTTATACTGTCACAAATTTTAATTGCGCCAGGGATTGCCTTTTCTATAGTAAATTATTCAAAAACTAATTTTATACTGTCGCAAATTTTAAATATCCCAGGGATTGCCTTTTATATAGTAAATTTTTCAAAAACTAATTTTATACTGTCGCAAATTTTAAATATCCCAGGGATTGCCTTTTATATAGTAAATTTTTCAAAAACTAATTTTATACTGTCGCAAATTTTATGTGCGCCAGGGATTGCCTTTTCTATAGTAAATTATTCAAAAACTAATTTTATACTGTCGCAAATTTTATGTGCGCCAGGGATTGCCTTTTCTATAGTAAATTATTCAAAAACTAATTTTATACTGTCACAAATTTTAATTGCGCCAGGGATTGACTTTTCTATAGTAAATTATTCAAAAAATAATTTTATACTGTCGCAAATTTTAATTGCGCCAGGGATTGCCTTTTCTATAGTAAATTATTCAAAAACTAATTTTCAACTGTCACAAATTTTAATTGCGCCAGGGATTGCCTTTTCTATAGTAAATTATTCAAAAAATAATTTTATACTGTCGCAAATTTTATGTGCGCCAGGGATTGCCTTTTCTATAGTAAATTATTCAAAAAATAATTTTCAACTGTCACAAATTTTAAATATCCCAGGGATTGCCTTTTCTATAGTAAATTATTCAAAAACTAATTTTATACTGTCGCAAATTTTATGTGCGCCAGGGATTGCCTTTTCTATAGTAAATTATTCAAAAAATAATTTTCAACTGTCGCAAATTTTAATTACGCCAGGGATTGCCTTTTCTATAGTAAATTATTCAAAAACTAATTTTATACTGTCGCAAATTTTATGTGCGCCAGGGATTGCCTTTTCTATAGTAAATTATTCAAAAAATAATTTTCAACTGTCACAAATTTTAAATATCCCAGGGATTGCCTTTTCTATAGTAAATTATTCAAAAAATAATTTTTTACTGTCGCAAATTTTATGTGCGCCAGGGATTGCCTTTTCTATAGTAAATTATTCAAAAACTAATTTTATACTGTCGCAAATTTTATGTGCGCCAGGGATTGCCTTTTCTATAGTAAATTATTCAAAAACTAATTTTCAACTGTCGCAAATTTTATGTGCGCCAGGGATTGCCTTTTCTATAGTAAATTATTCAAAAAATAATTTTCAACTGTCACAAATTTTAATTGCGCCAGGGATTGACTTTTCTATAGTAAATTATTCAAAAACTAATTTTATACTGTCGCAAATTTTATGTGCGCCAGGGATTGCCTTTTCTATAGTAAATTATTCAAAAACTAATTTTATACTGTCGCAAATTTTATGTGCGCCAGGGATTGCCTTTTCTATAGTAAATTATTCAAAAACTAATTTTATACTGTCGCAAATTTTATGTGCGCCAGGGATTGCCTTTTCTATAGTAAATTATTCAAAAAATAATTTTATACTGTCACAAATTTTAATTGCGCCAGGGATTGACTTTTCTATAGTAAATTATTCAAAAACTAATTTTATACTGTCGCAAATTTTAAATATCCCAGGGATTGCCTTTTATATAGTAAATTTTTCAAAAACTAATTTTATACTGTCGCAAATTTTAATTGCGCCAGGGATTGCCTTTTCTATAGTAAATTATTCAAAAACTAATTTTATACTGTCACAAATTTTAATTGCGCCAGGGATTGCCTTTTCTATAGTAAATTATTCAAAAACTAATTTTATACTGTCGCAAATTTTAAATATCCCAGGGATTGCCTTTTATATAGTAAATTTTTCAAAAACTAATTTTATACTGTCGCAAATTTTAAATATCCCAGGGATTGCCTTTTATATAGTAAATTTTTCAAAAACTAATTTTATACTGTCGCAAATTTTATGTGCGCCAGGGATTGCCTTTTCTATAGTAAATTATTCAAAAAATAATTTTATACTGTCGCAAATTTTAATTGCGCCAGGGATTGCCTTTTCTATAGTAAATTATTCAAAAAATAATTTTCTACTGTCGCAAATTTTAAATATCCCAGGGATTGCCTTTTCTACAGTAAATTATTCAAAAAATAATTTTCTACTGTCGCAAATTTTAAATATCCCAGGCATTGCCTTTTCTACAGTAAATTATTCAAAAAATAATTTTATACTGTCACAAATTTTAATTGCGCCAGGGATTGCCTTTTCTATAGTAAATTATTCAAAAAATAATTTTCTACTGTCGCAAATTTTAATTGCGCCAGGGATTGCCTTTTCTACAGTAAATTTTTCAAAAACTAATTTTATACTGTCACAAATTTTAATTGCGCCAGGGATTGCCTTTTCTACAGTAAATTATTCAAAAAATAATTTTCTACTGTCGCAAATTTTAATTGCGCCAGGGATTGCCTTTTCTATAGTAAATTATTCAAAAAATAATTTTCAACTGTCGCAAATTTTAATTGCGCCAGGGATTGCCTTTTCTACAGTAAATTATTCAAAAAATAATTTTCAACTGTCGCAAATGTTAAATATCCCAGGGATTGCCTTTTCTACAGTAAATTTTTCAAAAACTAATTTTATACTGTCACAAATTTTAATTGCGCCAGGGATTGCCTTTTCTATAGTAAATTATTCAAAAAATAATTTTATACTGTCACAAATTTTAATTGCGCCAGGGATTGCCTTTTCTATAGTAAATTATTCAAAAAATAATTTTCTACTGTCGCAAATTTTAATTGCGCCAGGGATTGCCTTTTCTACAGTAAATTATTCAAAAAATAATTTTCAACTGTCACAAATTTTAATTGCGCCAGGGATTGCCTTTTCTACAGTAAATTATTCAAAAAATAATTTTATACCGTCGCAAATTTTAATTACGCCAGGGATTGCCTTTTATATAGTAAATTTTTCAAAAACTAATTTTTTACTGTCGCAAATTTTATGTGCGCCAGGGATTGCCTTTTCTATAGTAAATTATTCAAAAACTAATTTTATACTGTCGCAAATTTTATGTGCGCCAGGGATTGCCTTTTCTATAGTAAATTATTCAAAAAATAATTTTATACTGTCGCAAATTTTAATTACGCCAGGGATTGCCTTTTATATAGTAAATTTTTCAAAAACTAATTTTTTACTGTCGCAAATTTTATGTGCGCCAGGGATTGCCTTTTCTATAGTAAATTTTTCAAAAACTAATTTTTTACTGTCGCAAATTTTATGTGCGCCAGGGATTGCCTTTTCTATAGTAAATTATTCAAAAACTAATTTTATACTGTCGCAAATTTTATGTGCGCCAGGGATTGCCTTTTCTATAGTAAATTATTCAAAAACTAATTTTATACTGTCACAAATTTTAATTGCGCCAGGGATTGCCTTTTCTATAGTAAATTATTCAAAAAATAATTTTCTACTGTCGCAAATTTTAATTGCGCCAGGGATTGCCTTTTCTATAGTAAATTATTCAAAAACTAATTTTATACTATCGCAAATTTTAATTACGCCAGGGATTGCCTTTTCTATAGTAAATTATTCAAAAACTAATTTTATACTGTCACAAATTTTAATTGCGCCAGGGATTGCCTTTTCTATAGTAAATTATTCAAAAAATAATTTTCTACTGTCGCAAATTTTAAATATCCCAGGGATTGCCTTTTCTACAGTAAATTATTCAAAAAATAATTTTCTACTGTCGCAAATTTTATGTGCGCCAGGGATTGCCTTTTCTATAGTAAATTATTCAAAAAATAATTTTATACTGTCGCAAATTTTAATTACGCCAGGGATTGCCTTTTATATAGTAAATTTTTCAAAAACTAATTTTTTACTGTCGCAAATTTTATGTGCGCCAGGGATTGCCTTTTCTATAGTAAATTTTTCAAAAACTAATTTTTTACTGTCGCAAATTTTATGTGCGCCAGGGATTGCCTTTTCTATAGTAAATTATTCAAAAACTAATTTTATACTGTCGCAAATTTTATGTGCGCCAGGGATTGCCTTTTCTATAGTAAATTATTCAAAAAATAATTTTCAACTGTCACAAATTTTAAATATCCCAGGGATTGCCTTTTCTACAGTAAATTATTCAAAAAATAATTTTCTACTGTCGCAAATTTTAATTACGCCAGGGATTGCCTTTTATATAGTAAATTTTTCAAAAACTAATTTTATACTGTTGCAAATTTTATGTGCGCCAGGGATTGCCTTTTCTATAGTAAATTATTCAAAAAATAATTTTCTACTGTCGCAAATTTTAATTGCGCCAGGGATTGCCTTTTCTATAGTAAATTATTCAAAAACTAATTTTATACTGTCGCAAATTTTAATTACGCCAGGGATTGCCTTTTATATAGTAAATTTTTCAAAAACTAATTTTTTACTGTCGCAAATTTTATGTGCGCCAGGGATTGCCTTTTCTATAGTAAATTATTCAAAAACTAATTTTATACTGTCGCAAATTTTATGTGCGCCAGGGATTGCCTTTTCTATAGTAAATTATTCAAAAAATAATTTTATACTGTCACAAATTTTAATTGCGCCAGGGATTGCCTTTTCTACAGTAAATTATTCAAAAAATAATTTTCTACTGTCGCAAATTTTAATTGCGCCAGGGATTGCCTTTTCTATAGTAAATTATTCAAAAAATAATTTTCTACTGTCGCAAATTTTAATTGCGCCAGGGATTGCCTTTTCTATAGTAAATTATTCAAAAACTAATTTTATACTGTCGCAAATTTTAATTACGCCAGGGATTGCCTTTTATATAGTAAATTTTTCAAAAACTAATTTTTTACTGTCGCAAATTTTATGTGCGCCAGGGATTGCCTTTTCTACAGTAAATTATTCAAAAAATAATTTTCTACTGTCGCAAATTTTAATTACGCCAGGGATTGCCTTTTATATAGTAAATTTTTCAAAAACTAATTTTATACTGTCGCAAATTTTATGTGCGCCAGGGATTGCCTTTTCTATAGTAAATTATTCAAAAAATAATTTTCTACTGTCGCAAATTTTAATTGCGCCAGGGATTGCCTTTTCTATAGTAAATTATTCAAAAACTAATTTTATACTGTCGCAAATTTTAATTACGCCAGGGATTGCCTTTTCTATAGTAAATTATTCAAAAACTAATTTTATACTGTCACAAATTTTAATTGCGCCAGGGATTGCCTTTTCTATAGTAAATTATTCAAAAAATAATTTTCAACTGTCACAAATTTTAAATATCCCAGGGATTGCCTTTTATATAGTAAATTTTTCAAAAACTAATTTTATACTGTCGCAAATTTTATGTGCGCCAGGGATTGCCTTTTCTATAGTAAATTATTCAAAAAATAATTTTCAACTGTCGCAAATTTTATGTGCACCAGGGATTGCCTTTTCTATAGTAAATTATTCAAAAACTAATTTTATACTGTCGCAAATTTTATGTGCGCCAGGGATTGCCTTTTCTATAGTAAATTATTCAAAAAATAATTTTCAACTGTCACAAATTTTATGTGCGCCAGGGATTGCCTTTTCTATAGTAAATTATTCAAAAAATAATTTTCAACTGTCGCAAATTTTATGTGCGCCAGGGATTGCCTTTTCTATAGTAAATTATTCAAAAAATAATTTTTTACTGTCGCAAATTTTAATTACGCCAGGGATTGCCTTTTCTATAGTAAATTATTCAAAAAATAATTTTCTACTGTCGCAAATTTTATGTGCGCCAGGGATTGCCTTTTCTATAGTAAATTATTCAAAAAATAATTTTATACTGTCGCAAATTTTAATTGCGCCAGGGATTGCCTTTTCTATAGTAAATTATTCAAAAAATAATTTTTTACTGTCGCAAATTTTATGTGCGCCAGGGATTGCCTTTTCTATAGTAAATTATTCAAAAACTAATTTTATACTGTCGCAAATTTTATGTGCGCGAGGGATTGCCTTTTCTATAGTAAATTATTCAAAAAATAATTTTCAACTGTCACAAATTTTAAATATCCCAGGGATTGCCTTTTCTATAGTAAATTATTCAAAAAATAATTTTTTACTGTCGCAAATTTTATGTGCGCCAGGGATTGCCTTTTCTATAGTAAATTATTCAAAAACTAATTTTATACTGTCGCAAATTTTATGTGCGCCAGGGATTGCCTTTTCTATAGTAAATTATTCAAAAACTAATTTTCAACTGTCGCAAATTTTATGTGCGCCAGGGATTGCCTTTTCTATAGTAAATTATTCAAAAACTAATTTTATACTGTCGCAAATTTTATGTGCGCCAGGGATTGCCTTTTCTATAGTAAATTATTCAAAAACTAATTTTATACTGTCGCAAATTTTAAATATCCCAGGGATTGCCTTTTCTATAGTAAATTATTCAAAAAATAATTTTCTACTGTCACAAATTTTAATTGCGCCAGGGATTGCCTTTTCTATAGTAAATTATTCAAAAACTAATTTTATACTGTCGCAAATTTTAAATATCCCAGGGATTGCCTTTTCTATAGTAAATTATTCAAAAAATAATTTTCAACTGTCACAAATTTTAATTGCGCCAGGGATTGACTTTTCTATAGCAAATTTTTCAAAAACTAATTTTATACTGTCGCAAATTTTATGTGCGCCAGGGATTGCCTTTTCTATAGTAAATTTTTCAAAAACTAATTTTATACTGTCGCAAATTTTATGTGCGCCAGGGATTGCCTTTTCTATAGTAAATTATTCAAAAAATAATTTTCAACTGTCACAAATTTTAAATATCCCAGGGATTGCCTTTTCTATAGTAAATTATTCAAAAAATAATTTTATACTGTCGCAAATTTTAAATATCCCAGGGATTGCCTTTTATATAGTAAATTATTCAAAAAATAATTTTCAACTGTCACAAATTTTAATTGCGCCAGGGATTGCCTTTTCTATAGTAAATTTTTCAAAAACTAATTTTATACTGTCACAAATTTTAATTGCGCCAGGGATTGCCTTTTCTATAGTAAATTATTCAAAAAATAATTTTTTACTGTCGCAAATTTTATGTGCGCCAGGGATTGCCTTTTCTATAGTAAATTATTCAAAAACTAATTTTATACTGTCGCAATTTTTATGTGCGCCAGGGATTGCCTTTTCTATAGTAAATTTTTCAAAAACTAATTTTATACTGTCGCAAATTTTAAATATCCCAGGGATTGCCTTTTATATAGTAAATTATTCAAAAAATAATTTTTTACTGTCGCAAATTTTATGTGCGCCAGGGATTGCCTTTTCTATAGTAAATTATTCAAAAAATAATTTTATACTGTCGCAAATTTTAAATATCCCAGGGATTGCCTTTTCTATAGTAAATTATTCAAAAAATAATTTTATACTGTCACAAATTTTAATTGCGCCAGGGATTGCCTTTTCTATAGTAAATTATTCAAAAAATAATTTTCAACTGTCACAAATTTTATGTGCGCCAGGGATTGCCTTTTCTATAGTAAATTATTCAAAAACTAATTTTATACTGTCGCAAATTTTAATTACGCCAGGGATTGACTTTTCTATAGTAAATTATTCAAAAAATAATTTTATACTGTCGCAAATTTTATGTGCGCCAGGGATTGCCTTTTCTATAGTAAATTATTCAAAAAATAATTTTTTACTGTCACAAATTTTAATTGCGCCAGGGATTGCCTTTTCTATAGTAAATTATTCAAAAAATAATTTTCAACTGTCACAAATTTTAATTGCGCCAGGGATTGCCTTTTCTATAGTAAATTATTCAAAAACTAATTTTTTACTGTCGCAAATTTTAAATATCCCAGGGATTGCCTTTTATATAGTAAATTTTTCAAAAACTAATTTTATACTGTCACAAATTTTAAATGTCCCAGGGATTGCCTTTTATATAGTAAATTTTTCAAAAAATAATTTTCAACTGTCACAAATTTTAAATATCCCAGGGATTGCCTTTTATATAGTAAATTATTCAAAAAATAATTTTCAACTGTCACAAATTTTAATTGCGCCAGGGATTGCCTTTTCTATAGTAAATTTTTCAAAAACTAATTTTATACTGTCGCAAATTTTAATTACGCCAGGGATTGACTTTTCTATAGTAAATTATTCAAAAAATAATTTTCAACTGTCACAAATTTTAAATATCCCAGGGATTGCCTTTTCTATAGTAAATTATTCAAAAACTAATTTTATACTGTCACAAATTTTAATTGCGCCAGGGATTGCCTTTTCTATAGTAAATTTTTCAAAAACTAATTTTATACTGTCGCAAATTTTAAATATCCCAGGGATTGCCTTTTATATAGTAAATTTTTCAAAAAATAATTTTATACTGTCGCAAATTTTAATTACGCCAGGGATTGCCTTTTATATAGTAAATTTTTCAAAAACTAATTTTATACTGTCGCAAATTTTATGTGCGCCAGGGATTGCCTTTTCTATAGTAAATTTTTCAAAAACTAATTTTATACTGTCGCAAATTTTATGTGCGCCAGGGATTGCCTTTTCTATAGTAAATTATTCAAAAACTAATTTTATACTGTCACAAATTTTAATTGCGCCAGGGATTGACTTTTCTATAGTAAATTATTCAAAAAATAATTTTCAACTGTCACAAATTTTAAATATCCCAGGGATTGCCTTTTATATAGTAAATTTTTCAAAAACTAATTTTATACTGTCGCAAATTTTATGTGCGCCAGGGATTGCCTTTTCTATAGTAAATTATTCAAAAAATAATTTTCAACTGTCACAAATTTTAATTGCGCCAGGGATTGACTTTTCTATAGTAAATTATTCAAAAACTAATTTTATACTGTCGCAAATTTTAAATATCCCAGGGATTGCCTTTTATATAGTAAATTTTTCAAAAACTAATTTTATACTGTCGCAAATTTTAATTGCGCCAGGGATTGCCTTTTCTATAGTAAATTATTCAAAAACTAATTTTATACTGTCGCAAATTTTAATTGCGCCAGGGATTGCCTTTTCTATAGTAAATTATTCAAAAACTAATTTTATACTGTCACAAATTTTAATTGCGCCAGGGATTGCCTTTTCTATAGTAAATTTTTCAAAAACTAATTTTATACTGTCGCAAATTTTAAATATCCCAGGGATTGCCTTTTCTATAGTAAATTATTCAAAAAATAATTTTCAACTGTCACAAATTTTAAATATCCCAGGGATTGCCTTTTATATAGTAAATTTTTCAAAAACTAATTTTATACTGTCGCAAATTTAAATTGCGCCAGGGATTGCCTTTTCTATAGTAAATTATTCAAAAACTAATTTTATACTGTCACAAATTTTAATTGCGCCAGGGATTGCCTTTTCTATAGTAAATTTTTCAAAAACTAATTTTATACTGTCGCAAATTTTAAATATCCCAGGGATTGCCTTTTCTATAGTAAATTATTCAAAAAATAATTTTCTACTGTCACAAATTTTAATTACGCCAGGGATTGCCTTTTCTATAGTAAATTATTCAAAAACTAATTTTTTACTTTCGCAAATTTTAAATATCCCAGGGATTGCCTTTTATATAGTAAATTATTCAAAAAATAATTTTATACTGTCGCAAATTTTAATTACGCCAGGGATTGCCTTTTATATAGTAAATTTTTCAAAAACTAATTTTATACTGTCGCAAATTTTAATTGCGCCAGGGATTGCCTTTTCTATAGTAAATTATTCAAAAACTAATTTTATACTGTCACAAATTTTAATTGCGCCAGGGATTGCCTTTTCTATAGTAAATTATTCAAAAAATAATTTTCAACTGTCACAAATTTTATGTGCGCCAGGGATTGACTTTTCTATAGTAAATTATTCAAAAACTAATTTTATACTGTCGCAAATTTTAAATATCCCAGGGATTGCCTTTTCTATAGTAAATTATTCAAAAAATAATTTTATACTGTCGCAAATTTTATGTGCGCCAGGGATTGCCTTTTCTATAGTAAATTATTCAAAAAATAATTTTTTACTGTCACAAATTTTAATTGCGCCAGGGATTGCCTTTTCTATAGTAAATTATTCAAAAAATAATTTTCAACTGTCACAAATTTTAATTGCGCCAGGGATTGCCTTTTCTATAATAAATTATTCAAAAACTAATTTTATACTGTCGCAAATTTTAAATATCCCAGGGATTGCCTTTTATATAGTAAATTTTTCAAAAACTAATTTTATACTGTCACAAATTTTAAATATCCCAGGGATTGCCTTTTCTATAGTAAATTATTCAAAAAATAATTTTCTACTGTCACAAATTTTAATTACGCCAGGGATTGCCTTTTCTATAGTAAATTATTCAAAAACTAATTTTATACTGTCGCAAATTTTAAATATCCCAGGGATTGCCTTTTCTATAGTAAATTATTCAAAAAATAATTTTATACTGTCGCAAATTTTAAATATCCCAGGGATTGCCTTTTCTATAGTAAATTATTCAAAAAATAATTTTCAACTGTCGCAAATTTTAATTACGCCAGGGATTGCCTTTTCTATAGTAAATTATTCAAAAAATAATTTTATACTGTCACAAATTTTAATTGCGCCAGGGATTGCCTTTTCTATAGTAAATTATTCAAAAAATAATTTTCAACTGTCACAAATTTTATGTGCGCCAGGGATTGCCTTTTCTATAGTAAATTATTCAAAAACTAATTTTATACTGTCGCAAATTTTAATTACGCCAGGGATTGACTTTTCTATAGTAAATTATTCAAAAAATAATTTTATACTGTCGCAAATTTTATGTGCGCCAGGGATTGCCTTTTCTATAGTAAATTATTCAAAAAATAATTTTCAACTGTCACAAATTTTAATTGCGCCAGGGATTGACTTTTCTATAGTAAATTATTCAAAAACTAATTTTATACTGTCGCAAATTTTAAATATCCCAGGGATTGCCTTTTATATAGTAAATTATTCAAAAAATAATTTTTTACTGTCGCAAATTTTATGTGCGCCAGGGATTGCCTTTTCTATAGTAAATTATTCAAAAACTAATTTTATACTGTCGCAAATTTTATGTGCGCCAGGGATTGCCTTTTCTATAGTAAATTTTTCAAAAACTAATTTTATACTGTCGCAAATTTTAAATATCCCAGGGATTGCCTTTTCTATAGTAAATTATTCAAAAAATAATTTTCAACTGTCACAAATTTTAATTGCGCCAGGGATTGACTTTTCTATAGTAAATTATTCAAAAAATAATTTTATACTGTCGCAAATTTTATGTGCGCCAGGGATTGCCTTTTATATAGTAAATTATTCAAAAAATAATTTTATACTGTCGCAAATTTTAAATATCCCAGGGATTGCCTTTTCTATAGTAAATTATTCAAAAAATAATTTTCAACTGTCACAAATTTTAATTGCGCCAGGGATTGACTTTTCTATAGTAAATTATTCAAAAAATAATTTTATACTGTCGCAAATTTTATGTGCGCCAGGGATTGCCTTTTCTATAGTAAATTATTCAAAAAATAATTTTATACTGTCGCAAATTTTAATTGCGCCAGGGATTGCCTTTTCTATAGTAAATTATTCAAAAACTAATTTTCAACTGTCACAAATTTTAATTGCGCCAGGGATTGCCTTTTCTATAGTAAATTATTCAAAAAATAATTTTATACTGTCGCAAATTTTATGTGCGCCAGGGATTGACTTTTCTATAGTAAATTATTCAAAAAATAATTTTATACTGTCACAAATTTTAATTACGCCAGGGATTGACTTTTCTATAGTAAATTATTCAAAAAATAATTTTCAACTGTCACAAATTTTAATTGCGCCAGGGATTGCCTTTTCTATAGTAAATTATTCAAAAACTAATTTTATACTGTCACAAATTTTAATTGCGCCAGGGATTGACTTTTCTATAGTAAATTATTCAAAAAATAATTTTATACTGTCGCAAATTTTATGTGCGCCAGGGATTGCCTTTTCTATAGTAAATTTTTCAAAAACTAATTTTCAACTGTCACAAATTTTAATTGCACCAGGGATTGCCTTTTCTATAGTAAATTATTCAAAAAATAATTTTATACTGTCACAAATTTTAATTGCGCCAGGGATTGACTTTTCTATAGTAAATTATTCAAAAAATAATTTTATACTGTCGCAAATTTTATGTGCGCCAGGGATTGCCTTTTCTATAGTAAATTATTCAAAAAATAATTTTCTACTGTCACAAATTTTATGTGCGCCAGGGATTGCCTTTTCTATAGTAAATTATTCAAAAAAAAATTTTATACTGTCGCAAATTTTAATTGCGCCAGGGATTGACTTTTCTATAGTAAATTTTTCAAAAACTAATTTTCAACTGTCACAAATTTTAAATATCCCAGGGATTGCCTTTTCTATAGTAAATTATTCAAAAACTAATTTTATACTGTCACAAATTTTAATTACGCCAGGGATTGACTTTTCTATAGTAAATTATTCAAAAAATAATTTTATACTGTCGCAAATTTTAATTACGCCAGGGATTGCCTTTTATATAGTAAATTTTTCAAAAACTAATTTTATACTGTGGCAAATTTTAATTGCGCCAGGGATTGCCTTTTCTATAGTAAATTATTCAAAA
This sequence comes from Dioctria linearis, assembly GCA_963930735.1. Classification (NCBI taxonomy): domain Eukaryota; kingdom Metazoa; phylum Arthropoda; class Insecta; order Diptera; family Asilidae; genus Dioctria; species Dioctria linearis. Next base: position 22,998 of record CAWVNZ010002391.1, on the reverse strand, counting down.
AATAATTTTATACTGTCGCAAATTTTAATTACGCCAGGGATTGCCTTTTATATAGTAAATTTTTCAAAAACTAATTTTATACTGTCACAAATTTTAATTGCGCCAGGGATTGACTTTTCTATAGTAAATTATTCAAAAAATAATTTTTTACTGTCGCAAATTTTATGTGCGCCATGGATTGCCTTTTATATAGTAAATTTTTCAAAAACTAATTTTTTACTGTCGCAAATTTTATGTGCGCCAGGGATTGCCTTTTCAATAGTAAATTATTCAAAAAATAATTTTATACTGTCGCAAATTTTAATTACGCCAGGGATTGCCTTTTCTATAGTAAATTTTTCAAAAACTAATTTTATACTGTCGCAAATTTTAATTGCGCCAGAGATTGACTTTTCTATAGTAAATTTTTCAAAAACTAATTTTTTACTGTCGCAAATTTTATGTGCGCCAGGGATTGCCTTTTATATAGTAAATTTTTCAAAAACTAATTTTTTACTGTCGCAAATTTTATGTGCGCCAGGGATTGACTTTTCTATAGTAAATTATTCAAAAAATAATTTTCTACTGTCGCAAATTTTATGTGCGCCAGGGATTGCCTTTTCTATAGTAAATTATTCAAAAAATAATTTTCAACTGTCACAAATTTTAATTGCGCCAGGGATTGACTTTTCTATAGTAAATTATTCAAAAAATAATTTTCTACTGTCGCAAATTTTAATTGCGCCAGGGATTGCCTTTTCTATAGTAAATTATACAAAAAATAATTTTCTACTGTCGCAAATTTTAATTACGCCAGGGATTGCCTTTTATATAGTAAATTATTCAAAAAATAATTTTATACTGTCGCAAATTTTAATTGCGCCAGGGATTGCCTTTTCTATAGTAAATTATTCAAAAAATAATTTTATACTGTCGCAAATTTTAATTACGCCAGGTATTGCCTTTTCTATAGTAAATTTTTCAAAAACTAATTTTATACTGTCGCAAATTTTAATTGCGCCAGGGATTGACTTTTCTATAGTAAATTTTTCAAAAACTAATTTTTTACTGTCGCAAATTTTATGTGCGCCAGGGATTGCCTTTTATATAGTAAATTTTTCAAAAACTAATTTTTTACTGTCGCAAATTTTATGTGCGCCAGGGATTGACTTTTCTATAGTAAATTATTCAAAAAATAATTTTCTACTGTCGCAAATTTTATGTGCGCCAGGGATTGCCTTTTCTATAGTAAATTATTCAAAAAATAATTTTCAACTGTCACAAATTTTAATTGCGCCAGGGATTGACTTTTCTATAGTAAATTATTCAAAAAATAATTTTCTACTGTCGCAAATTTTAATTGCGCCAGGGATTGACTTTTCTATAGTAAATTATTCAAAAAATAATTTTCTACTGTCGCAAATTTTATGTGCGCCAGGGATTGCCTTTTCTATAGTAAATTATTCAAAAAATAATTTTCAACTGTCACAAATTTTAATTGCGCCAGGGATTGACTTTTCTATAGTAAATTATTCAAAAAATAACTTTCTACTGTCGCAAATTTTAATTGCGCCAGGGATTGCCTTTTCTATAGTAAATTATTCAAAAAATAATTTTCAACTGTCACAAATTTTAATTGCGCCAGGGATTGCCTTTTCTATAGTAAATTATTCAAAAAATAATTTTATACTCTCGCAAATTTTAATTACGCCAGGGATTGCCTTTTATATAGTAAATTTTTCAAAAACTAATTTTATACTGTCGCAAATTTTAATTGCGCCAGGGATTGCCTTTTCTATAGTAAATTATTCAAAAAATAATTTTATACTGTCGCAAATTTTAATTACGCCAGGGATTGCCTTTTCTATAGTAAATTTTTCAAAAACTAATTTTATACTGTCGCAAATTTTAATTGCGCCAGGGATTGACTTTTCTATAGTAAATTTTTCAAAAACTAATTTTTTACTGTCGCAAATTTTATGTGCGCCAGGGATTGCCTTTTATATAGTAAATTTTTCAAAAACTAATTTTTTTCTGTCGCAAATTTTATGTGCGCCAGGGATTGACTTTTCTATAGTAAATTATTCAAAAAATAATTTTCTACTGTCGCAAATTTTATGTGCGCCAGGGATTGCCTTTTCTATAGTAAATTATTCAAAAAATAATTTTCAACTGTCACAAATTTTAATTGCGCCAGGGATTGACTTTTCTATAGTAAATTATTCAAAAACTAATTTTTTACTGTCGCAAATTTTATGTGCGCCAGGGATTGCCTTTTCTATAGTAAATTTTTCAAAAACTAATTTTATACTGTCGCAAATTTTAATTGCGCCAGGGATTGCCTTTTCTATAGTAAATTATTCAAAAAATAATTTTCAACTGTCACAAATTTTAATTACGCCAGGGATTGACTTTTCTATAGTAAATTATTCAAAAACTAATTTTCAACTGTCGCAAATTTTAATTACGCCAGGGATTGCCTTTTCTATAGTAAATTATTCAAAAACTAATTTTATACTGTCACAAATTTTAATTGCGCCAGGGATTGACTTTTCTATAGTAAATTATTCAAAAAATAATTTTATACTGTCGCAAATTTTAATTACGCCAGGGATTGACTTTTCTATAGTAAATTATTCAAAAAATAATTTTATACTGTCGCAAGTTTTAATTGCGCCAGGGATTGACTTTTCTATAGTAAATTATTCAAAAAATAATTTTATACTGTCACAAATTTTAATTGCGCCAGGGATTGACTTTTCTATAGTAAATTATTCAAAAAATAATTTTATACTGTCACAAATTTTAAATATCCCAGGGATTGCCTTTTCTACAGTAAATTATTCAAAAAATAATTTTCTACTGTCGCAAATTTTAATTACGCCAGGGATTGCCTTTTATATAGTAAATTATTCAAAAAATAATTTTCTACTGTCGCAAATTTTAATTGCGCCAGGGATTGCCTTTTCTATAGTAAATTATTCAAAAAATAATTTTATACTGTCGCAAATTTTAATTACGCCAGGGATTGCCTTTTCTATAGTAAATTTTTCAAAAACTAATTTTATACTGTCGCAAATTTTAATTGCGCCAGGGATTGACTTTTCTATAGTAAATTTTTCAAAAACTAATTTTTTACTGTCGCAAATTTTATGTGCGCCAGGGATTGCCTTTTATATAGTAAATTTTTCAAAAACTAATTTTTTACTGTCGCAAATTTTATGTGCGCCAGGGATTGACTTTTCTATAGTAAATTATTCAAAAAATAATTTTCTACTGTCGCAAAGTTTATGTGCGCCAGGGATTGCCTTTTCTATAGTAAATTATTCAAAAAATAATTTTCAACTGTCGCAAATTTTAATTGCGCCAGGGATTGCCTTTTATATAGTAAATTATTCAAAAAATAATTTTATACTGTCGCAAATTTTAATTGCGCCAGGGATTGACTTTTCTATAGTAAATTATTCAAAAAATAATTTTATACTGTCGCAAATTTTAATTGCGCCAGGGATTGACTTTTCTATAGTAAATTATTCAAAAAATAATTTTATACTGTCGCAAATTTTAATTGCGCCAGGGATTGACTTTTCTATAGTAAATTATTCAAAAAATAATTTTATACTGTCGCAAATTTTAATTGCGCCAGGGATTGACTTTTCTATAGTAAATTATTCAAAAAATAATTTTATACTGTCACAAATTTTAAATATCCCAGGGATTGCCTTTTCTATAGTAAATTATTCAAAAAATAATTTTATACTGTCGCAAATTTTAATTGCGCCAGGGATTGACTTTTCTATAGTAAATTATTCAAAAAATAATTTTATACTGTCGCAAATTTTAATTGCGCCAGGGATTGACTTTTATATAGTAAATTATTCAAAAAATAATTTTATACTGTCGCAAATTTTATGTGCGCCAGGGATTGACTTTTCTATAGTAAATTTTTCAAAAACTAATTTTATACTGTCGCAAATTTTAATTACGCCAGGGATTGCCTTTTCTATAGTAAATTATTCAAAAAATAATTTTATACTGTCGCAAATTTTAATTGCGCCAGGGATTGACTTTTCTATAGTAAATTATTCAAAAAATAATTTTATACTGTCGCAAATTTTAATTGCGCCAGGGATTGACTTTTCTATAGTAAATTATTCAAAAAATAATTTTATACTGTCGCAAATTTAATTGCGCCAGGGATTGACTTTTCTATAGTAAATTTTTCAAAAACTAATTTTATACTGTCGCAAATTTTAATTGCGCCAGGGATTGCCTTTTCTATAGTAAATTATTCAAAAAATAATTTTCAACTGTCACAAATTTTAATTACGCCAGGGATTGCCTTTTCTATAGTAAATTATTCAAAAAATAATTTTCTACTGTCGCAAAATTTAATTGCGCCAGGGATTGACTTTTCTATAGTAAATTATTCAAAAACTAATTTTCAACTGTCGCAAATTTTAATTACGCCAGGGATTGACTTTTCTATAGTAAATTATTCAAAAATAATTTTATACTGTCGCAAATTTTAATTGCGCCAGGGATTGACTTTTCTATAGTAAATTATTCAAAAAATAATTTTTTACTGTCGCAAATTTTATGTGCGCGAGGGATTGCCTTTTATATAGTAAATTTTTCAAAACTAATTTTTTACTGTCGCAAATTTTTATGTGCGCCAGGGATTGACTTTTCTATAGTAAATTATTCAAAAAATAATTTTCTACTGTCGCAAATTTTATGTGCGCCAGGGATTGCCTTTTCTATAGTAAATTATTCAAAAAATAATTTTCAACTGTCACAAATTTTAATTGCGCCAGGGATTGACTTTTCTATAGTAAATTATTCAAAAAATAATTTTCTACTGTCGCAAATTTTAATTGCGCCAGTGATTGACTTTTCTATAGTAAATTATTCAAAAAATAATTTTCTACTGTCGCAAATTTTATGTGCGCCAGGGATTGCCTTTTCTATAGTAAATTATTCAAAAAATAATTTTCAACTGTCACAAATTTTAATTGCGCCAGGGATTGACTTTTCTATAGTAAATTATTCAAAAAATAACTTTCTACTGTCGCAAATTTTAATTGCGCCAGGGATTGCCTTTTCTATAGTAAATTATTCAAAAAATAATTTTCAACTGTCACAATTTTAATTGCGCCAGGGATTGCCTTTTCTATAGTAAATTATTCAAAAAATAATTTTATACTGTCGCAAATTTTAATTACGCCAGGGATTGCCTTTTATATAGTAAATTTTTCAAAAACTAATTTTATACTGTCGCAAATTTTAATTGCGCCAGGGATTGCCTTTTCTATAGTAAATTATTCAAAAAATAATTTTATACTGTCGCAAATTTTAATTACGCCAGGGATTGCCTTTTCTATAGTAAATTTTTCAAAAACTAATTTTATACTGTCGCAAATTTTAATTGCGCCAGGGATTGACTTTTCTATAGTAAATTTTTCAAAACTAATTTTTTACTGTCGCAAATTTTATGTGCGCCAGGGATTGCCTTTTTATATAGTAAATTTTTCAAAAACTAATTTTTTTCTGTCGCAAATTTTATGTGCGCCAGGGATTGACTTTTCTATAGTAAATTATTCAAAAAATAATTTTCTACTGTCGCAAATTTTATGTGCGCAGGGATTGCCTTTTCTATAGTAAATTATTCAAAAATAATTTTCAACTGTCACAAATTTTAATTGCGCCAGGGATTGACTTTTCTATAGTAAATTATTCAAAAAACTAATTTTTTTACTGTCGCAAATTTTATGTGCGCCAGGGATTGCCTTTTCTATAGTAAATTTTTCAAAAACTAATTTTATACTGTCGCAAATTTTAATTGCGCCAGGGATTGCCTTTTCTATAGTAAATTATTCAAAAAATAATTTTCAACTGTCACAAATTTTATGTGCGCCAGGGATTGACTTTTCTATAGTAAATTATTCAAAAACTAATTTTATATTGTCGCAAATTTTAAATATCCCAGGGATTGCCTTTTCTATAGTAAATTATTCAAAAAATAATTTTATACTGTCGCAAATTTTATGTGCGCCAGGGATTGCCTTTTCTATAGTAAATTATTCAAAAAATAATTTTTTACTGTCACAAATTTTAATTGCGCCAGGGATTGCCTTTTCTATAGTAAATTATTCAAAAAATAATTTTCAACTGTCACAAATTTTAATTGCGCCAGGGATTGCCTTTTCTATAGTAAATTATTCAAAAACTAATTTTATACTGTCGCAAATTTTAAATATCCCAGGGATTGCCTTTTATATAGTAAATTTTTCAAAAACTAATTTTATACTGTCACAAATTTTAATTGCGCCAGGGATTGCCTTTTCTATAGTAAATTATTCAAAAAATAATTTTCAACTGTCACAAATTTTATGTGCGCCAGGGATTGACTTTTCTATAGTAAATTATTCAAAAACTAATTTTATATTGTCGCAAATTTTAAATATCCCAGGGATTGCCTTTTCTATAGTAAATTATTCAAAAAATAATTTTATACTGTCGCAAATTTTATGTGCGCCAGGGATTGCCTTTTCTATAGTAAATTATTCAAAAAATAATTTTTTACTGTCACAAATTTTAATTGCGCCAGGGATTGCCTTTTCTATAGTAAATTATTCAAAAAATAATTTTCAACTGTCACAAATTTTAATTGCGCCAGGGATTGCCTTTTCTATAGTAAATTATTCAAAAACTAATTTTATACTGTCGCAAATTTTAAATATCCCAGGGATTGCCTTTTATATAGTAAATTTTTCAAAAACTAATTTTATACTGTCACAAATTTTAAATATCCCAGGGATTGCCTTTTCTATAGTAAATTATTCAAAAAATAATTTTCTACTGTCACAAATTTTAATTACGCCAGGGATTGCCTTTTCTATAGTAAATTATTCAAAAACTAATTTTATACTGTCGCAAATTTTAAATATCCCAGGGATTGCCTTTTCTATAGTAAATTATTCAAAAAATAATTTTATACTGTCGCAAATTTTAAATATCCCAGGGATTGCCTTTTCTATAGTAAATTATTCAAAAAATAATTTTCAACTGTCGCAAATTTTAATTACGCCAGGGATTGCCTTTTCTATAGTAAATTATTCAAAAAATAATTTTATACTGTCACAAATTTTAATTGCGCCAGGGATTGCCTTTTCTATAGTAAATTATTCAAAAAATAATTTTCAACTGTCACAAATTTTATGTGCGCCAGGGATTGCCTTTTCTATAGTAAATTATTCAAAAACTAATTTTATACTGTCGCAAATTTTAATTACGCCAGGGATTGACTTTTCTATAGTAAATTATTCAAAAAATAATTTTATACTGTCGCAAATTTTATGTGCGCCAGGGATTGCCTTTTCTATAGTAAATTATTCAAAAAATAATTTTCAACTGTCACAAATTTTAATTGCGCCAGGGATTGACTTTTCTATAGTAAATTATTCAAAAACTAATTTTATACTGTCGCAAATTTTAAATATCCCAGGGATTGCCTTTTATATAGTAAATTATTCAAAAAATAATTTTTTACTGTCGCAAATTTTATGTGCGCCAGGGATTGCCTTTTCTATAGTAAATTATTCAAAAACTAATTTTATACTGTCGCAAATTTTATGTGCGCCAGGGATTGCCTTTTCTATAGTAAATTTTTCAAAAACTAATTTTATACTGTCGCAAATTTTAAATATCCCAGGGATTGCCTTTTCTATAGTAAATTATTCAAAAAATAATTTTCAACTGTCACAAATTTTAATTGCGCCAGGGATTGACTTTTCTATAGTAAATTATTCAAAAAATAATTTTATACTGTCGCAAATTTTATGTGCGCCAGGGATTGCCTTTTATATAGTAAATTATTCAAAAAATAATTTTATACTGTCGCAAATTTTAAATATCCCAGGATTGCCTTTTCTATAGTAAATTATTCAAAAAATAATTTTCAACTGTCACAAATTTTAATTGCGCCAGGGATTGACTTTTCTATAGTAAATTATTCAAAAAATAATTTTATACTGTCGCAAATTTTATGTGCGCCAGGGATTGCCTTTTCTATAGTAAATTATTCAAAAAATAATTTTATACTGTCGCAAATTTTAATTGCGCCAGGGATTGCCTTTTCTATAGTAAATTATTCAAAAACTAATTTTCAACTGTCACAAATTTTAATTGCGCCAGGGATTGCCTTTTCTATAGTAAATTATTCAAAAAATAATTTTATACTGTCGCAAATTTTATGTGCGCCAGGGATTGACTTTTCTATAGTAAATTATTCAAAAACTAATTTTATACTGTCACAAATTTTAATTACGCCAGGGATTGCCTTTTATATAGTAAATTTTTCAAAAACTAATTTTATACTGTCGCAAATTTTATGTGCGCCAGGGATTGCCTTTTCTATAGTAAATTATTCAAAAAATAATTTTCTACTGTCACAAATTTTAATTACGCCAGGGATTGACTTTTCTATAGTAAATTATAAAAAAAATAATTTTATACTGTCACAAATTTTAATTACGCCAGGGATTGACTTTTCTATAGTAAATTATTCAAAAAATAATTTTCAACTGTCACAAATTTTAATTGCGCCAGGGATTGCCTTTTCTATAGTAAATTATTCAAAAACTAATTTTATACTGTCACAAATTTTAATTGCGCCAGGGATTGACTTTTCTATAGTAAATTATTCAAAAAATAATTTTATATTGTCGCAAATTTTATGTGCGCCAGGGATTGCCTTTTCTATAGTAAATTTTTCAAAAACTAATTTTCAACTGTCACAAATTTTAATTGCGCCAGGGATTGCCTTTTCTATAGTAAATTATTCAAAAAATAATTTTATACTGTCACAAATTTTAATTGCGCCAGGGATTGACTTTTCTATAGTAAATTATTCAAAAAATAATTTTATACTGTCGCAAATTTTATGTGCGCCAGGGATTGCCTTTTCTATAGTAAATTATTCAAAAAATAATTTTCTACTGTCACAAATTTTATGTGCGCCAGGGATTGCCTTTTCTATAGTAAATTATTCAAAAAATAATTTTATACTGTCGCAAATTTTAATTGCGCCAGGGATTGCCTTTTCTATAGTAAATTATTCAAAAAATAATTTTATACTGTCACAAATTTTAATTGCGCCAGGGATTGACTTTTCTATAGTAAATTATTCAAAAACTAATTTTTTACTGTCGCAAATTTTAATTACGCCAGGGATTGCCTTTTCTATAGTAAATTATTCAAAAAATAATTTTATACTGTCACAAATTTTAAATATCCCAGGGATTGCCTTTTCTATAGTAAATTTTTCAAAAACTAATTTTCAACTGTCACAAATTTTAATTGCGCCAGGGATTGACTTTTCTATAGTAAATTATTCAAAAAATAATTTTCAACTGTCACAAATTTTAAATATCCCAGGGATTGCCTTTTCTATAGTAAATTATTCAAAAAATAATTTTATACTGTCACAAATTTTAATTGCGCCAGGGATTGACTTTTCTATAGTAAATTATTCAAAAACTAATTTTCAACTGTCACAAATTTTAATTACGCCAGGGATTGACTTTTCTATAGTAAATTATTCAAAAACTAATTTTATACTGTCGCAAATTTTAATTACGCCAGGGATTGACTTTTCTATAGTAAATTATTCAAAAAATAATTTTATACTGTCGCAAATTTTAATTACGCCAGGGATTGACTTTTCTATAGTAAATTATTCAAAAAATAATTTTCAACTGTCACAAATTTTAATTGCGCCAGGGATTGACTTTTCTATAGTAAATTATTCAAAAAATAATTTTATACTGTCGCAAATTTTATGTGCGCCAGGGATTGCCTTTTCTATAGTAAATTATTCAAAAACTAATTTTTTACTGTCGCAAATTTTAATTACGCCAGGGATTGCCTTTTCTATAGTAAATTATTCAAAAACTAATTTTATACTGTCGCAAATTTTAATTACGCCAGGGATTGCCTTTTATATAGTAAATTATTCAAAAAATAATTTTATACTGTCGCAAATTTTATGTGCGCCAGGGATTGCCTTTTCTATAGTAAATTTTTCAAAAACTAATTTTATACTGTCGCAAATTTTAATTACGCCAGGGATTGCCTTTTATATAGTAAATTTTTCAAAAACTAATTTTATACTGTCGCAAATTTTAATTACGCCAGGGATTGCCTTTTATATAGTAAATTTTTCAAAAACTAATTTTTTACTGTCGCAAATTTTAATTGCGCCAGGGATTGCCTTTTCTATAGTAAATTATTCAAAAACTAATTTTATACTGTCGCAAATTTTAATTACGCCAGGGATTGCCTTTTATATAGTAAATTTTTCAAAAACTAATTTTTTACTGTCGCAAATTTTAATTACGCCAGGGATTGCCTTTTCTATAGTAAATTATTCAAAAAATAATTTTCAACTGTCACAAATTTTAATTGCGCCAGGGATTGCCTTTTCTATAGTAAATTATTCAAAAACTAATTTTATACTGTCACAAATTTTAATTGCGCCAGGGATTGACTTTTCTATAGTAAATTTTTCAAAAACTAATTTTCAACTGTCACAAATTTTAAATATCCCAGGGATTGCCTTTTCTATAGTAAATTATTCAAAAACTAATTTTATACTGTCACAAATTTTAATTACGCCAGGGATTGACTTTTCTATAGTAAATTATTCAAAAAATAATTTTATACTGTCGCAAATTTTAATTACGCCAGGGATTGCCTTTTATATAGTAAATTTTTCAAAAACTAATTTTATACTGTCGCAAATTTTAATTGCGCCAGGGATTGCCTTTTCTATAGTAAATTATTCAAAAAATAATTTTATACTGTCGCAAATTTTAATTACGCCAGGGATTGCCTTTTATATAGTAAATTTTTCAAAAACTAATTTTATACTGTCACAAATTTTAATTGCGCCAGGGATTGACTTTTCTATAGTAAATTATTCAAAAAATAATTTTTTACTGTCGCAAATTTTATGTGCGCCAGGGATTGCCTTTTATATAGTAAATTTTTCAAAAACTAATTTTTTACTGTCGCAAATTTTATGTGCGCCAGGGATTGCCTTTTCAATAGTAAATTATTCAAAAAATAATTTTATACTGTCGCAAATTTTAATTACGCCAGGGATTGCCTTTTCTATAGTAAATTTTTCAAAAACTAATTTTATACTGTCGCAAATTTTAATTGCGCCAGGGATTGACTTTTCTATAGTAAATTTTTCAAAAACTAATTTTTTACTGTCGCAAATTTTATGTGCGCCAGGGATTGCCTTTTATATAGTAAATTTTTCAAAAACTAATTTTTTACTGTCGCAAATTTTATGTGCGCCAGGGATTGACTTTTCTATAGTAAATTATTCAAAAAATAATTTTCTACTGTCGCAAATTTTATGTGCGCCAGGGATTGCCTTTTCTATAGTAAATTATTCAAAAAATAATTTTCAACTGTCACAAATTTTAATTGCGCCAGGGATTGACTTTTCTATAGTAAATTATTCAAAAAATAATTTTCTACTGTCGCAAATTTTAATTGCGCCAGGGATTGCCTTTTCTATAGTAAATTATACAAAAAATAATTTTCTACTGTCGCAAATTTTAATTACGCCAGGGATTGCCTTTTATATAGTAAATTATTCAAAAAATAATTTTATACTGTCGCAAATTTTAATTGCGCCAGGGATTGCCTTTTCTATAGTAAATTATTCAAAAAATAATTTTATACTGTCGCAAATTTTAATTACGCCAGGGATTGCCTTTTCTATAGTAAATTTTTCAAAAACTAATTTTATACTGTCGCAAATTTTAATTGCGCCAGGGATTGACTTTTCTATAGTAAATTTTTCAAAAACTAATTTTTTACTGTCGCAAATTTTATGTGCGCCAGGGATTGCCTTTTATATAGTAAATTTTTCAAAAACTAATTTTTTACTGTCGCAAATTTTATGTGCGCCAGGGATTGACTTTTCTATAGTAAATTATTCAAAAAATAATTTTCTACTGTCGCAAATTTTATGTGCGCCAGGGATTGCCTTTTCTATAGTAAATTATTCAAAAAATAATTTTCAACTGTCACAAATTTTAATTGCGCCAGGGAGTGACTTTTCTATAGTAAATTATTCAAAAAATAATTTTCTACTGTCGCAAATTTTAATTGCGCCAGGGATTGACTTTTCTATAGTAAATTATTCAAAAAATAATTTTCTACTGTCGCAAATTTTATGTGCGCCAGGGATTGCCTTTTCTATAGTAAATTATTCAAAAAATAATTTTCAACTGTCACAAATTTTATTTGCGCCAGGGATTGACTTTTCTATAGTAAATTATTCAAAAAATAACTTTCTACTGTCGCAAATTTTAATTGCGCCAGGGATTGCCTTTTCTATAGTAAATTATTCAAAAAATAATTTTCAACTGTCACAAATTTTAATTGCGCCAGGGATTGCCTTTTCTATAGTAAATTATTCAAAAAATAATTTTATACTGTCGCAAATTTTAATTACGCCAGGGATTGCCTTTTATATAGTAAATTTTTCAAAAACTAATTTTATACTGTCGCAAATTTTAATTGCGCCAGGGATTGCCTTTTCTATAGTAAATTATTCAAAAAATAATTTTATACTGTCGCAAATTTTAATTACGCCAGGGATTGCCTTTTCTATAGTAAATTTTTCAAAAACTAATTTTATACTGTCGCAAATTTTAATTGCGCCAGGGATTGACTTTTCTATAGTAAATTTTTCAAAAACTAATTTTTTACTGTCGCAAATTTTATGTGCGCCAGGGATTGCCTTTTATATAGTAAATTTTTCAAAAACTAATTTTTTTCTGTCGCAAATTTTATGTGCGCCAGGGATTGACTTTTCTATAGTAAATTATTCAAAAAATAATTTTCTACTGTCGCAAATTTTATGTGCGCCAGGGATTGCCTTTTCTATAGTAAATTATTCAAAAAATAATTTTCAACTGTCACAAATTTTAATTGCGCCAGGGATTGACTTTTCTATAGTAAATTATTCAAAAACTAATTTTTTACTGTCGCAAATTTTATGTGCGCCAGGGATTGCCTTTTCTATAGTAAATTTTTCAAAAACTAATTTTATACTGTCGCAAATTTTAATTGCGCCAGGGATTGCCTTTTCTATAGTAAATTATTCAAAAAATAATTTTCAACTGTCACAAATTTTAATTACGCCAGGGATTGACTTTTCTATAGTAAATTATTCAAAAACTAATTTTCAACTGTCGCAAATTTTAATTACGCCAGGGATTGCCTTTTCTATAGTAAATTATTCAAAAACTAATTTTATACTGTCACAAATTTTAATTGCGCCAGGGATTGACTTTTCTATAGTAAATTATTCAAAAAATAATTTTATACTGTCGCAAATTTTAATTACGCCAGGGATTGACTTTTCTATAGTAAATTATTCAAAAAATAATTTTATACTGTCGCAAATTTTAATTGCGCCAGGGATTGACTTTTCTATAGTAAATTATTCAAAAAATAATTTTATACTGTCACAAATTTTAATTGCGCCAGGGATTGACTTTTCTATAGTAAATTATTCAAAAAATAATTTTATACTGTCACAAATTTTAAATATCCCAGGGATTGCCTTTTCTATAGTAAATTATTCAAAAAATAATTTTCTACTGTCGCAAATTTTAATTACGCCAGGGATTGCCTTTTATATAGTAAATTATTCAAAAAATAATTTTCTACTGTCGCAAATTTTAATTGCGCCAGGGATTGCCTTTTCTATAGTAAATTATTCAAAAAATAATTTTATACTGTCGCAAATTTTAATTACGCCAGGGATTGCCTTTTCTATAGTAAATTTTTCAAAAACTAATTTTATACTGTCGCAAATTTTAATTGCGCCAGGGATTGACTTTTCTATAGTAAATTTTTCAAAAACTAATTTTTTACTGTCGCAAATTTTATGTGCGCCAGGGATTGCCTTTTATATAGTAAATTTTTCAAAAACTAATTTTTTACTGTCGCAAATTTTATGTGCGCCAGGGATTGACTTTTCTATAGTAAATTATTCAAAAAATAATTTTCTACTGTCGCAAAGTTTATGTGCGCCAGGGATTGCCTTTTCTATAGTAAATTATTCAAAAAATAATTTTCAACTGTCGCAAATTTTAATTGCGCCAGGGATTGCCTTTTATATAGTAAATTATTCAAAAAATAATTTTATACTGTCGCAAATTTTAATTGCGCCAGGGATTGACTTTTCTATAGTAAATTATTCAAAAAATAATTTTATACTGTCGCAAATTTTAATTGCGCCAGGGATTGACTTTTCTATAGTAAATTATTCAAAAAATAATTTTATACTGTCGCAAATTTTAATTGCGCCAGGGATTGACTTTTCTATAGTAAATTATTCAAAAAATAATTTTATACTGTCGCAAATTTTAATTGCGCCAGGGATTGACTTTTCTATAGTAAATTATTCAAAAAATAATTTTATACTGTCACAAATTTTAAATATCCCAGGGATTGCCTTTTCTATAGTAAATTATTCAAAAAATAATTTTATACTGTCGCAAATTTTAATTGCGCCAGGGATTGACTTTTCTATAGTAAATTATTCAAAAAATAATTTTATACTGTCGCAAATTTTAATTGCGCCAGGGATTGACTTTTATATAGTAAATTATTCAAAAAATAATTTTATACTGTCGCAAATTTTATGTGCGCCAGGGATTGACTTTTCTATAGTAAATTTTTCAAAAACTAATTTTATACTGTCGCAAATTTTAATTACGCCAGGGATTGCCTTTTCTATAGTAAATTATTCAAAAAATAATTTTATACTGTCGCAAATTTTAATTCCGCCAGGGATTGACTTTTCTATAGTAAATTATTCAAAAAATAATTTTATACTGTCGCAAATTTTAATTGCGGCAGGGATTGACTTTTCTATAGTAAATTATTCAAAAAATAATTTTATACTGTCGCAAATTTTAATTGCGCCAGGGATTGCCTTTTCTATAGTAAATTTTTCAAAAACTAATTTTATACTGTCGCAAATTTTAATTGCGCCAGGGATTGCCTTTTCTATAGTAAATTATTCAAAAAATAATTTTCAACTGTCACAAATTTTAATTACGCCAGGGATTGCCTTTTCTATAGTAAATTATTCAAAAAATAATTTTCTACTGTCGCAAAATTTAATTGCGCCAGGGATTGACTTTTCTATAGTAAATTATTCAAAAACTAATTTTCAACTGTCGCAAATTTTAATTACGCCAGGGATTGACTTTTCTATAGTAAATTATTCAAAAAATAATTTTATACTGTCGCAAATTTTAATTGCGCCAGGGATTGACTTTTCTATAGTAAATTATTCAAAAAATAATTTTTTACTGTCGCAAATTTTATGTGCGCCAGGGATTGCCTTTTATATAGTAAATTTTTCAAAAACTAATTTTTTACTGTCGCAAATTTTATGTGCGCCAGGGATTGACTTTTCTATAGTAAATTATTCAAAAAATAATTTTCTACTGTCGCAAATTTTATGTGCGCCAGGGATTGCCTTTTCTATAGTAAATTATTCAAAAAATAATTTTCAACTGTCACAAATTTTAATTGCGCCAGGGATTGACTTTTCTATAGTAAATTATTCAAAAAATAATTTTCTACTGTCGCAAATTTTAATTGCGCCAGGGATTGACTTTTCTATAGTAAATTATTCAAAAAATAATTTTCTACTGTCGCAAATTTTATGTGCGCCAGGGATTGCCTTTTCTATAGTAAATTATTCAAAAAATAATTTTCAACTGTCACAAATTTTAATTGCGCCAGGGATTGACTTTTCTATAGTAAATTATTCAAAAAATAACTTTCTACTGTCGCAAATTTTAATTGCGCCAGGGATTGCCTTTTTTATAGTAAATTATTCAAAAAATAATTTTCAACTGTCACAAATTTTAATTGCGCCAGGGATTGCCTTTTCTATAGTAAATTATTCAAAAAATAATTTTATACTGTCGCAAATTTTAATTACGCCAGGGATTGCCTTTTATATAGTAAATTTTTCAAAAACTAATTTTATACTGTCGCAAATTTTAATTGCGCCAGGGATTGCCTTTTCTATAGTAAATTATTCAAAAAATAATTTTATACTGTCGCAAATTTTAATTACGCCAGGGATTGCCTTTTCTATAGTAAATTTTTCAAAAACTAATTTTATACTGTCGCAAATTTTAATTGCGCCAGGGATTGACTTTTCTATAGTAAATTTTTCAAAAACTAATTTTTTACTGTCGCAAATTTTATGTGCGCCAGGGATTGCCTTTTATATAGTAAATTTTTCAAAAACTAATTTTTTTCTGTCGCAAATTTTATGTGCGCCAGGGATTGACTTTTCTATAGTAAATTATTCAAAAAATAATTTTCTACTGTCGCAAATTTTATGTGCGCCAGGGATTGCCTTTTCTATAGTAAATTATTCAAAAAATAATTTTCAACTGTCACAAATTTTAATTGCGCCAGGAATTGACTTTTCTATAGTAAATTATTCAAAAACTAATTTTTTACTGTCGCAAATTTTATGTGCGCCAGGGATTGCCTTTTCTATAGTAAATTTTTCAAAAACTAATTTTATACTGTCGCAAATTTTAATTGCGCCAGGGATTGCCTTTTCTATAGTAAATTATTCAAAAAATAATTTTCAACTGTCACAAATTTTAATTACGCCAGGGATTGACTTTTCTATAGTAAATTATTCAAAAACTAATTTTCAACTGTCGCAAATTTTAATTACGCCAGGGATTGCCTTTTCTATAGTAAATTATTCAAAAACTAATTTTATACTGTCACAAATTTTAATTGCGCCAGGGATTGACTTTTCTATAGTAAATTATTCAAAAAATAATTTTATACTGTCGCAAATTTTAATTACGCCAGGGATTGACTTTTCTATAGTAAATTATTCAAAAAATAATTTTATACTGTCGCAAATTTTAATTGCGCCAGGGATTGACTTTTCTATAGTAAATTATTCAAAAAATAATTTTATACTGTCACAAATTTTAATTGCGCCAGGGATTGACTTTTCTATAGTAAATTATTCAAAAAATAATTTTATACTGTCACAAATTTTAAATATCCCAGGGATTGCCTTTTCTACAGTAAATTATTCAAAAAATAATTTTCTACTGTCGCAAATTTTAATTACGCCAGGGATTGCCTTTTATATAGTAAATTATTCAAAAAATAATTTTCTACTGTCGCAAATTTTAATTGCGCCAGGGATTGCCTTTTCTATAGTAAATTATTCAAAAAATAATTTTATACTGTCGCAAATTTTAATTACGCCAGGGATTGCCTTTTCTATAGTAAATTTTTCAAAAACTAATTTTATACTGTCGCAAATTTTAATTGCGCCAGGGATTGACTTTTCTATAGTAAATTTTTCAAAAACTAATTTTTTACTGTCGCAAATTTTATGTGCGCCAGGGATTGCCTTTTATATAGTAAATTTTTCAAAAACTAATTTTTTACTGTCGCAAATTTTATGTGCGCCAGGGATTGACTTTTCTATAGTAAATTATTCAAAAAATAATTTTCTACTGTCGCAAAGTTTATGTGCGCCAGGGATTGCCTTTTCTATAGTAAATTATTCAAAAAATAATTTTCAACTGTCGCAAATTTTAATTGCGCCAGGGATTGCCTTTTATATAGTAAATTATTCAAAAAATAATTTTATACTGTCGCAAATTTTAATTGCGCCAGGGATTGACTTTTCTATAGTAAATTATTCAAAAAATAATTTTATACTGTCGCAAATTTTAATTGCGCCAGGGATTGACTTTTCTATAGTAAATTATTCAAAAAATAATTTTATACTGTCGCAAATTTTAATTGCGCCAGGGATTGACTTTTCTATAGTAAATTATTCAAAAAATAATTTTATACTGTCGCAAATTTTAATTGCGCCAGGGATTGACTTTTCTATAGTAAATTATTCAAAAAATAATTTTATACTGTCACAAATTTTAAATATCCCAGGGATTGCCTTTTCTATAGTAAATTATTCAAAAAATAATTTTATACTGTCGCAAATTTTAATTGCGCCAGGGATTGACTTTTCTATAGTAAATTATTCAAAAAATAATTTTATACTGTCGCAAATTTTAATTGCGCCAGGGATTGACTTTTATATAGTAAATTATTCAAAAAATAATTTTATACTGTCGCAAATTTTATGTGCGCCAGGGATTGACTTTTCTATAGTAAATTTTTCAAAAACTAATTTTATACTGTCGCAAATTTTAATTACGCCAGGGATTGCCTTTTCTATAGTAAATTATTCAAAAAATAATTTTATACTGTCGCAAATTTTAATTGCGCCAGGGATTGACTTTTCTATAGTAAATTATTCAAAAAATAATTTTATACTGTCGCAAATTTTAATTGCGCCAGGGATTGACTTTTCTATAGTAAATTATTCAAAAAATAATTTTATACTGTCGCAAATTTTAATTGCGCCAGGGATTGACTTTTCTATAGTAAATTTTTCAAAAACTAATTTTATACTGTCGCAAATTTTAATTGCGCCAGGGATTGCCTTTTCTATAGTAAATTATTCAAAAAATAATTTTCAACTGTCACAAATTTTAATTACGCCAGGGATTGCCTTTTCTATAGTAAATTATTCAAAAAATAATTTTCTACTGTCGCAAAATTTAATTGCGCCAGGGATTGACTTTTCTATAGTAAATTATTCAAAAACTAATTTTCAACTGTCGCAAATTTTAATTACGCCAGGGATTGACTTTTCTATAGTAAATTATTCAAAAAATAATTTTATACTGTCGCAAATTTTAATTGCGCCAGGGATTGACTTTTCTATAGTAAATTATTCAAAAAATAATTTTATACTGTCGCAAATTTTAATTGCGCCAGGGATTGACTTTTCTATAGTAAATTATTCAAAAAATAATTTTATACTGTCGCAAATTTTAATTGCGCCAGGGATTGACTTTTCTATAGTAAATTATTCAAAAAATAATTTTATACTGTCGCAAATTTTAATTGCGCCAGGGATTGACTTTTCTATAGTAAATTATTCAAAAAATAATTTTATACTGTCGCAAATTTTAATTGCGCCAGGGATTGACTTTTATATAGTAAATTATTCAAAAAATAATTTTATACTGTCGCAAATTTTATGTGCGCCAGGGATTGACTTTTCTATAGTAAATTTTTCAAAAACTAATTTTATACTGTCGCAAATTTTAATTACGCCAGGGATTGCCTTTTCTATAGTAAATTATTCAAAAAATAATTTTATACTGTCGCAAATTTTATGTGCGCCAGGGATTGTCTTTTCTATAGTAAATTTTTCAAAAACTAATTTTATACTGTCGCAAATTTTAATTGCGCCAGGGATTGCCTTTTCTATAGTAAATTATTCAAAAAATAATTTTCAACTGTCACAAATTTTAATTACGCCAGGGATTGCCTTTTCTATAGTAAATTATTCAAAAAATAATTTTCTACTGTCGCAAATTTTAATTGCGCCAGGGATTGACTTTTCTATAGTAAATTATTCAAAAACTAATTTTCAACTGTCGCAAATTTTAATTACGCCAGGGATTGACTTTTCTATAGTAAATTATTCAAAAAATAATTTTCTACTGTCGCAAATTTTAATTGCGCCAGGGATTGACTTTTCTATAGTAAATTATTCAAAAAATAATTTTCAACTGTCACAAATTTTAATTGCGCCAGGGATTGCCTTTTCTATAGTAAATTATTCAAAAAATAATTTTCAACTGTCACAAATTTTAAATATCCCAGGGATTGACTTTTCTATAGTAAATTATTCAAAAAATAATTTTATACTGTCGCAAATTTTAATTACGCCAGGGATTGCCTTTTCTATAGTAAATTATTCAAAAAATAATTTTCAACTGTCGCAAATTTTAATTGCGCCAGGGATTGACTTTTCTATAGTAAATTATTCAAAAACTAATTTTATACTGTCGCAAATTTTAATTACGCCAGGGATTGACTTTTCTATAGTAAATTATTCAAAAAATAATTTTCTACTGTCGCAAATTTTAATTGCGCCAGGGATTGACTTTTCTATAGTAAATTATTCAAAAAATAATTTTATACTGTCGCAAATTTTAATTGCGCCAGGGATTGACTTTTCTATAGTAAATTATTCAAAAAATAATTTTATACTGTCACAAATTTTAAATATCCCAGGGATTGCCTTTTCTATAGTAAATTATTCAAAAAATAATTTTCAACTGTCGCAAATTTTAATTACGCCAGGGATTGACTTTTCTATAGTAAATTATTCAAAAAATAATTTTATACCGTCGCAAATTTTAATTACGCCAGGGATTGCCTTTTCTATAGTAAATTATTCAAAAAATAATTTTATACTGTCGCAAATTTTAATTGCGCCAGGGATTGACTTTTCTATAGTAAATTATTCAAAAAATAATTTTATACTGTCGCAAATTTTAATTGCGCCAGGGATTGACTTTTCTATAGTAAATTATTCAAAAAATAATTTTATACTGTCGCAAATTTTAATTGCGCCAGGGATTGACTTTTCTATAGTAAATTATTCAAAAAATAATTTTATACTGTCGCAAATTTTAATTGCGCCAGGGATTGACTTTTCTATAGTAAATTATTCAAAAAATAATTTTATACTGTCACAAATTTTAAATATACCAGGGATTGCCTTTTCTATAGTAAATTATTCAAAAAATAATTTTCAACTGTCGCAAATTTTAAATATCCCAGGGATTGCCTTTTCTATAGTAAATTTTTCAAAAACTAATTTTCAACTGTCACAAATTTTAATTGCGCCAGGGATTGCCTTTTCTATAGTAAATTATTCAAAAACTAATTTTATACTGTCACAAATTTTAATTACGCCAGGGATTGCCTTTTCTATAGTAAATTATTCAAAAAATAATTTTATACTGTCGCAAATTTTAATTGCGCCAGGGATTGACTTTTATATAGTAAATTATTCAAAAAATAATTTTATACTGTCACAAATTTTAAATATCCCAGGGATTGCCTTTTCTATAGTAAATTATTCAAAAAATAATTTTCAACTGTCGCAAATTTTAAATATCCCAGGGATTGCCTTTTCTATAGTAAATTTTTCAAAAACTAATTTTCAACTGTCACAAATTTTAATTGCGCCAGGGATTGCCTTTTCTATAGTAAATTATTCAAAAACTAATTTTATACTGTCGCAAATTTTAATTACGCCAGGGATTGCCTTTTCTATAGTAAATTATTCAAAAACTAATTTTATACTGTCGCAAATTTTAATTGCGCCAGGGATTGACTTTTCTATAGTAAATTATTCAAAAAATAATTTTTTACTGTCGCAAATTTTATGTGCGCCAGGGATTGCCTTTTCTATAGTAAATTATTCAAAAACTAATTTTTTACTGTCACAAATTTTAATTGCGCCAGGGATTGACTTTTCTATAGTAAATTATTCAAAAAATAATTTTATACTGTCGCAAATTTTAATTGCGCCAGGGATTGACTTTTATATAGTAAATTATTCAAAAAATAATTTTATACTGTCACAAATTTTAAATATCCCAGGGATTGCCTTTTCTATAGTAAATTATTCAAAAAATAATTTTCAACTGTCGCAAATTTTAAATATCCCAGGGATTGCCTTTTCTATAGTAAATTTTTCAAAAACTAATTTTCAACTGTCACAAATTTTAATTGCGCCAGGGATTGCCTTTTCTATAGTAAATTATTCAAAAACTAATTTTATACTGTCGCAAATTTTAAATATCCCAGGGATTGCCTTTTCTATAGTAAATTTTTCAAAAACTAATTTTCAACTGTCACAAATTTTAATTGCGCCAGGGATTGACTTTTCTATAGTAAATTATTCAAAAAATAATTTTATACTGTCACAAATTTTAAATATCCCAGGGATTGCCTTTTCTATAGTAAATTATTCAAAAAATAATTTTATACTGTCGCAAATTTTAATTGCGCCAGGGATTGCCTTTTCTATAGTAAATTATTCAAAAAATAATTTTCAACTGTCGCAAATTTTAAATATCCCAGGGATTGCCTTTTCTATAGTAAATTTTTCAAAAACTAATTTTCAACTGTCACAAATTTTAATTGCGCCAGGGATTGCCTTTTCTATAGTAAATTATTCAAAAACTAATTTTATACTGTCACAAATTTTAATTACGCCAGGGATTGCCTTTTCTATAGTAAATTATTCAAAAAATAATTTTCAACTGTCGCAAATTTTAATTGCGCCAGGGATTGACTTTTCTATAGTAAATTATTCAAAAAATAATTTTATACTGTCGCAAATTTTAATTACGCCAGGGATTGACTTTTCTATAGTAAATTATTCAAAAAATAATTTTATACTGTCGCAAATTTTAATTGCGCCAGGGATTGACTTTTCTATAGTAAATTATTCAAAAAATAATTTTATACTGTCACAAATTTTAATTGCGCCAGGGATTGACTTTTCTATAGTAAATTTTTCAAAAACTAATTTTATACTGTCGCAAATTTTAATTACGCCAGGGATTGCCTTTTCTATAGTAAATTATTCAAAAACTAATTTTATACTGTCACAAATTTTAATTGCGCCAGGGATTGACTTTTCTATAGTAAATTATTCAAAAAATAATTTTATACTGTCGCAAATTTTAATTACGCCAGGGATTGCCTTTTCTATAGTAAATTATTCAAAAACTAATTTTATACTGTCACAAATTTTAATTGCGCCAGGGATTGACTTTTCTATAGTAAATTATTCAAAAAATAATTTTCAACTGTCACAAATTTTAATTGCGCCAGGGATTGCCTTTTCTATAGTAAATTATTCAAAAAATAATTTTATACTGTCGCAAATTTTAATTGCGCCAGGGATTGACTTTTCTATAGTAAATTATTCAAAAAATAATTTTCAACTGTCACAAATTT